>CM050424.1:27851480-27861480 GCA_027564155.1 Gymnocypris eckloni scoliostomus | reverse complement strand
GATTAAAACAGAGTCTGTTGCAGTCGAAGTGTTGGGAATGAACTCCTGTAAGCATCACTTCTGTCACCTTGGTAATTGCAGAAAGGTCATGTAGCGGAGCTCTCAGATTTATGTACATCATTTGGGGATGGATCAATAGTATATGCTGTTTTCATTCGTCTATGAAAGGCATAAGAGAGTTAAGCTTGACCTTTGCCTCCGTATCCAATTGTGTTGCAAAAGATCAGCGGTACATACAAATAAGAGCGGCTTGAGTGTTTCTGTTAAAGCACAGATAAGCACGAGGGGAATAACAACACTGATGCCGTAGCATGTAAGGAAATATTACAGAAATCAAACGAAGGGTTTGAGATGTGGCTGGCATGATGAACACTCGTGACTGCAGACCCTCAATGCTCTCGTGCTGCTTTCACTGTATGGTGTTAATGTTTATTATCCGAGATATTATCCATGTGCTGGAGGCTTATGTGCTCATGATGACTGCAGCTGAAGATGAAGAAGTGTTCGCTGAGGGTTTCTGAAGCTCTTCAGATGCTCAGCACAATCCAGCGATCCTCTTTTCTCAGTCTATTATTTCTGCCTTTCCTTTGCATAATCACAGTTTATGTTGTTCTTATCGTCTAATTGTAAAAGAATACTCCAGATTTTGATTCAATAATTTCAATGATTCAAACATAGTTTAAATTCATCCACATTTCCTTTATTTTTGTATTATTACTATTATTTTTTAAGCTGAAATCTGGGTTGCATACAATTCAATTAAACATTAGAGCACTCGCTGTTTCAACAGCATAACCACAAGATGTGTTAAAATGATTTTACTGTCAACAAAAACTACATTTCTAACTGTTTCTAACTAATATTTTTTAAGGGTTTTGTTGCCATCGCTAAATAAATGCTAAACCCTAAAATAAATTTAAAAAATTACAAAAATGGAACCAGAACAACTAAATTCTTCTTAATAATAAAAATGTCACAACATCGCAATTATGCATTTAAACATTTCAAAAAATTGGGCTCATTTACTTTCATTGTAAGTCTCTCACTGTAACCCTGAATTATTAATTAATTAATTCATAGACAACTGAAATTATTTTTTGTGAAAATTACCATGATGCCACAAATTCTGCAGAGGGAGCTTAACTTGTAGAAACATGATGCATTTGTTTATTGTACAGAGCCAATATTCACTACACCAAAATACAGTTACAATAACAGCTGCGATTTCTACAGATATCATTGAACTAAATAACAGGCATACACATGAGATGGAGAATTATGACTTGCAAAAGAATAAATACAAAATATGAATGAAGGAAGGAAGGAAGGATGGAAGGAAGGAAGGAAGGAAGGAAGGAAGGAAGGAAGGAAGGAAGGAAGGAAGGAAGGAAGGAAGGAAGGAAGGATGGATGGATGGATGGATGGATGGATGGATGGATGGATGGATGGATGGATGGATGGATGGAAGGAAGGAAGGAAGGAAGGATGGATGGAAGGATGGAAGGAAGGAAGTATGGAAGGAAGGATGGATGGAAGGAAGGAAGGAAGGAAGGAAGGAAGGAAGGAAGGATGGATGGATGGATGGATGGATGGATGGATGGATGGATGGATGGATGGATGGATGGAAGGAAGGAAGGAAGGAAGGATGGAAGGATGGAAGGAAGGAAGTATGGAAGGAAGGATGGATGGAAGGAAGGAAGGAAGGAAGGAAGGAAGGAAGGAAGGAAGGATGGATGGATGGATGGATGGATGGATGGATGGATGGATGATGGATGGATGGATGAAGGAAGGAAGGAAGGAAGGATGGAGGATGGAAGGAAGTATGGAAGGAAGGATGATGGATGGATGGAAGGAAGGAAGAAGGAAGGAAGGAAGGAAGGAAGGAAGGAAGGAAAATGGAAAAGGATGTGATGGGTGGAAGGATGATGGATGGATGGATGGATGGATGGATGGATGGATGGATGGAAGGAAGGAAGGAAGGAAGGAAGGAAGGATGGAAATGGAAGGATGGAAAACATATGGAAGGAAGGATGGATGGAAGGAAGGAAGGAAGGAAAAGAGGATGGAAGGATGGATGGATGGATGGATGGATGGATGGATGGATGGATGGATGGATGGAAGGAAGGATGGAAGGGAAGGATGGAAGGAAGGAAGTATGGAAGGAAGGAAGGAAGGAAGGAAGGAAGGAAGGAAGGAAGGAAGGAAGGAAGGAAGGAAAAGGAAATGGAAGGAAGGAAGGAAGGAAGGAAGGAAGGATGTGTGTGTGTGTGTGTGTGTGTGTGTGTGTGTGTGTGGATGGATGGATGGATGGATGGAAGGAAGGAAAAGGAAGGAAGGATGGAAGGAAGGATGGATGGATGGATGGATGGATGGATGGATGGATGGATGGATGGATGGAAGGAAGGAAGGAAAAGAAGGAAGGATGGAAGGATGGAAGGATAAGGAAAATGGAAGGAAGGATGGATGGAAGGAAGGAAGGAAGGAAGGAAGGATGGATGGAAGGAAGGAAGGATAAGGAAGAAGGAAGAAAGGAAGGAAGGAAGGAAGGAAGGAAGGAAGGAAGGAAGGAAAGGAAGGAAGGAAGGAAGGAAGGAAGGAAGGAAGGAAGGAAGGAAGGAACGGAAAGGAAGGAAGGAAGGAAGGAAACGGATGGATGGATGGATGGTGAATGTGCTGTCTGAATAATTTGAGCTGATTCTCACAGATACACTGAAACATAATGTGTGGAGAAGATGAATACTGTGTGAATGGTTATATGTGTATATTATAGATTCAGTGTTGTTGTGCACATTGTATAGTTGTGTTTTGTCACTTGTCGTTGTGTTTATATGATTATGTTTTTCCATCAGTGGTTCTCAATCTTCAATCCTCATGTATTGTTAATATTTTGCAGTGTGGCTTCTCTGTATTGCTAGTGTGTCATATTTCTGAAACTCTTCCTCTCAGAGATGACCTCTGCGGTGGCTCCGTGAGCTTCGTGACACCTGCGAGTGAAGACAAGCCTCTCAAACAGAGCCCTCCAGACCTGCGCCGACTAACGGAGGAAAGCTGTCCATTACACCAGCCATCGAGTGAACTTTAATGACATTTAAATGCAATTTTAAAGCTGCAGGGAAACAAATGGCTTGTGCGTGTGCTATTTTGTGTGTGATTAATATTGACTGATAGAGCACTTGTGACACTGAATGCAAGATTAAACAGATTTAGTTTGCTCGCTCTGTTATTATAATACACTAAGATTAGACAAAATGGGAATAAATACTATGAAACACCTTAAAAAGATATTTGCATTTGTATGAGATATGTATGTTTGCACATAAATATTGGATGGTAGAAACAATGCAAATATATACATTCACAATTTGACCTGTTATGGGAAAACAATAATGGAGAATGTAGTGTAATGTAAACCCAGTATGATCAAATGTGCATTTAGTTGTCATTTCAAACTTTCTTGTGTACTTTGTTTATTTGTGAAATGTATTATTGTTATTATTATTGATGTTTTTGTTGTTGCAGACTTGGCTTCAGTCACATGTACAGCTTAAAGCTCTGCAGAACTTGTTGAGATTATTATATTGTTCTGATTTTATTTGTTAAATATACAGTTTGAATTATAATGAAAATATTA
This sequence comes from Gymnocypris eckloni scoliostomus, assembly GCA_027564155.1. Taxonomy (NCBI): domain Eukaryota; kingdom Metazoa; phylum Chordata; class Actinopteri; order Cypriniformes; family Cyprinidae; genus Gymnocypris; species Gymnocypris eckloni. The sequence continues at coordinate 27,857,849 of CM050424.1, read as the reverse complement.
ATGTGGAATCCAACACAATTGTAAAACTTTACACAGTGTGTGTGTGTGTGTGTGTATTTTTAATATCAAACTTTCATTTGCATTTGCATTTGTAAAACTATATTTAACAAGCAATCATTCATTATTATTATTGTTGTTGTTGATGTTTTCATTATCATAGTTATTAATATTATGACAGACTGACTGAGTAACATAAGATCTGCGTGTGTTTTGAGCTCGTAGTTTCTCTTCCGACCTTCATGATTAATTCAGTGTCAGCAGTTTACTCTACACATTGTTTTATATTAATTAGCCAGATTAATTAAGACCGAATGTTCGCGATGACGCAAGTCGGACAGAAGCACACAGTCGTGGGTCAGTGTTAGAGAGCAAATATATTTCGCGTGCGCTTTGGTCCCGGAGGCGCGCGCGTGTCGTTCTGGGGCTTGGAGTCCGGAGGGCAACGCGGACAAATGCGTCCGATAAACACGCGACGCGTCTGATAAACACGCGACACGTCTGATAAACACGCGTCTGATCTGATGTGACATCTCGTCCGACATGCTTGCTTTCTGTTCTGGAAGTGAGTCTGCTTGATCCATCCTCCTCCCATCACATACGGGTCATTCCTGGTTCAGTAATAATACAAATAACAAATATTATTATTATTATTTGATTTAATGTAATTACATTGGTATTATTATTTAATTTAATTTAATTTAATTTAATTTAATGTAATGTATATTTAATTTAATTTAATTTATTTATTTTCTTTATTTTCTTTTCTTTATTTATTTATTTAATGTATTTTTAATTTTTATTTTATTATATTTATTTTTGTTTACCATAAACTCTCACTGGTTTCTGGAGTAACAAGAAAACGGTATTTAAAAAAAAAAAAAAAAAAAAAATTGAAAAATACAAATAAAATGTTATGAGATTAGTCTCAAAGTGATCCTGGATTCGACGACTCACAAATGACACGCAGATAATGATCGCAGCACGAGATAACAGAGCAGATATCTGAGGATCGACACAGCCGGTGGAGGAACAAAACATTCATTGCTCGGTTAAAGATCTAAATCTTCTCGTCTTGGTCGTGTGATATGTTGAGCTGAAGTCTATTACCGGCTCTAGACGCCTCTGTCTCTTCAGATGAAGCAGAAATATATAAATAAAGGAAGAAAACGGAGCCATCAGCGGAGGTTTGCGCAGGTCGATAAAGCGTTTAGATTTGGAGATGTTTCTATTTCCCGCGGCTAAGAGTTGTTAATGGAGCTTAAGGAATTATCTTATGGCTCTGTGTTTTGAGAGCAGTTTATTTCAGGGGCCCCTGTGTCCCCTGTCGAGTCTGAATATGCTGCTGTCAAAGGCGCTTAATGAAAAGTAACGCGTCGCTGATTACAGTTTGATTCGGTTTGTAAAAGCGCCGTTAATTCAGCATCATCCCTCCACCCGGTGTGTGTGTGTGTGTGTGTGTGTGTGTGTGTGTGTGTGTGTTGTGTGTGTGTGTGTGTGTGAGAGTGTGTGTGTGTGAGAGTGTATGTGTGTGTGTGTGTCTGCGTGCGCGCCCGCGCGTTTGTGTGTGTGTGTGTGAGAGAGAGAGTGTGTGTGTGTGTGTGTGTGTGTGTCAGACACGCTTGAATGAGTAAGTCAAACCATCACCCTCCCTCTCTCTCCCGCTCCAAACCATGTTTTATATGAGTAGAAACTTTTTGAAACAATAACTATATATTGTTTTATACAATACGCAAAATATTGTATTATTCTATGCAATGGCATTTCATTCTGTTCTTCACATTTCTTTGCGATCTGCTCTGTAATTTTAAACTGTTTCCATTTTAGAAAAAATATCTTTAATGTAATAGAATTTGAAAGTATGTATTATTAGTATTCGTCTTTGTTTTGAATATGTATTATTATACAGTGTATGTGTAAAATAACAAATGTAGCATTAATAATTCTGGCATTTTTTTTTTTGGAGTGAAAAAGAATGCGCTTTATTTTTAGGCAACGAAATACAGCACCATTTATTGTGCAGACAAAACGCGTTTTTCCTAAATGTGTTATCCAGGAGAAGATCTCAATCGTTTGGCTTTCACATTGAAATTCACCAGTGAAGGCCCTCTCAGCGGACCCCAGTCCTCCAGGGGCCACACTTTCACCATCACTGTCAACTGCGTGTTTTTGCCCTTTTATCTCGCCCAGCTAATTATCTTGCCCTTTTCACTTCGAGAGAGCAGAGCAGCTCCACGGATTGAACATGTCCATGATCTCGCTCGCCTTCGAGCAGATGAACGGCCTGTCTGCAGAGCCCCGGCGTCGCGCGCTTCGATGATATTATCAGAGGCAGAGAAATCGACAGAGTGAAGTGAATGATGACTGAAAACATCCCAATTACAGGCTGGTTATGGCGGGTTAATGGGGCTCATCCAGCGCTGTCTGAGGGCTCCTGAGGGCCCCATCAGAGGACGGGAGACAATGATAAACAGTTATTGAGGGATTATTACGAAGTGAACACGCAACAATCACTGCTGAGAACATCGTGGGCATTATTTAGAGTGGACAGTCGGACAATTCATATTGCGATGGCCTAATGATATCAAATTTGAAATGTAAATTACTTTTATATTTTCAAAAACAATCCTTGTTATTTTGTTATCTTAATTTTTTTACCGAAAATGTATGCATATGTAAAAAGTGATAAGCTGACTTAAACAAATCGTTCCCTTGAAATTATTCAGTAAATAATAATAATAACAAAAATATGCATTTATTACATTTTATTATTATGTACTTAATAATTTTAATTCAACGGGTTTCCTCATTTTTTTAAGCTAAGTCATGTTTTGCCTTATTATATATATATTATTATTATGCTTACATATGATGCAAATGCCAAATTACTGGATAAAATGCCGCGCGACTTTTAGTGACACACAAAAATAATAATTAAAGTAATAAATGATAAATAATGCATATAATCGAATACGATGCATTTATTGACAGGTGAATCTCATCTCTATCGCGTGCGAATCTGATCGATACACAACAAAAAGCTGCGAAAAATCCACGTTTATTATTATTATAGTGAGCAGATTTCATCATTATAATAACTAGCAACCCAGTTCATTTATAAACCAACCCATCCTTCCCTGCTGTGTTTTGATCACGTTGTTGGAGCGTAAACTCCGTCGACCCAGTTTCTGATGTCATATTAAGTTCTTGTACAATAAAATAGTTATCAATATAATAGTTAGCAACTTGGTGAGCCTTTCACCAGACCTTTAAACGTTTGCGCTTTTCAGGGACAATGTTGAGGACTCAGATTGCTCAGTGTTGGAGTGCTTTTTCTTTTTTTTATAAAAAAATGAAATATGTTTTTTTTTTTTTAATAGGGTAAATAGGCCTAATAATAACCGGTTGATATGGGATTGTGAAGAACGGAATGGAGCTGACCGTCATCATTGGTTTCACTTTTGATTTGATCTTCTCGCGCGCCATCCTCCTCCTCCTCCTCCTCCTCATCATCCTCGTACTTCTTATCGTCCGAGCCCTTGGTTCTCGGTGGCCATGTCATCTTGTTCTCCTTCTTGAGTCTCCTCCTGGCGTTGGCGAACCAGGTGGACACCTGCGTGAGGGTCATCTTGGTGATGATGGCCAGCATGATCTTCTCTCCTTTGGTGGGATACGGGTTCTTTCTGTGCTCCTGGAGCCACGCTTTTAGCGTGCTCGTCGTCTCGCGCGTGGCGTTCTTCCTCCTGGTTCCTCCCTCCATGGACCCGTATCTGCGGCATGAGAGAAAGGCGTGATGGGAAGAAAAAAAAACAGAAATGCAAAGACTTTTTTTCCTCAAGGCCTAAACTTTCTCGCATTCCGTTTTTAACAGAGCGAGCACATTGCTCGATCGAGTGCACTTAATCTGTCCATTAAAGCACTTTAGGGGAAACCCTGAAGGCCAAACATGATATAACATAAAATATACATCAAAGACAGTGACCTGAAATTATTTTAGTGGAAAAAAAGCGTTGCATCAATAAGCTGAGCGCTGATCCAAATAAACCGAGTCATGTTAATTGTATATCAGAAGACTCTTAATGAAGGCCGCTGTTCAATACCTGTCATATTGGTACTGTCCCAGGGTGGGATCATACGGGTAATACGCGGCAGCCTGTGTGATACCCGCATGCGCAGACGCACTTCCATCTTTAGTATCAAACGTGCCCTGGAAATAAACACAAGAGCTGTCAGCAATTAAACTTCACATTTATCATAAGCACGCTAACGAGCAACACATGATGCTCATCCTAAACATAGAATATAGAAAACAATCCATGAAACTCAAATGCATCAGTTCTGCGATAATTAAGTATACACTCTTAAAAATAAAGGCTCGTAAAGGGTGTTTCTGCAGTGATGCAATAGAATAAACAGTTTTGGTTCCACAAATAATCTTTCAGTGAAAAGGTCTATTTTAAAGAACATTTAAAAAAACATTTTCCACTATAAATAACTTTTTTTTGCATTTGAATGATGTTCAAGGTTCTTCACGGAACCCTCAATAACCTTTATTTTAAGGTTCGTTCATGTTTTTATTTTGTAAACTCAATTTTTTCTCAGATATAGAGATGCATATGGTGATAAACATCATGACTCACTGCTAGAAGGCATGCCGTTATTATAATTTATAACTGCGCGTGTTAAACTCACCAAGGAGTAGAAAGCGGACGCGTCAGCGCCGTAGGCGACATAGTTCCCGTAGCCCTGTCCGCCGGTGTAGGGGCTCCCGTAGACCCCCAGCGCGGCGGCGGAGCTCAGCTCGTGTCTCGCGGTGGCCAGCAGTCTGCTCTCGTACACCGGACAGTAAACGGGCGTCTGCGCCGCCGAATCCGAGATGGACCTGGTGCTCGACTCGCAGCATGATGTCAAAGAGTTGGTGGTCATGAGGAACTGGAACATTTGAAAATGTCACAGCATGAATAAAACACCAACCTGCGAACATGTACAAGTTTGCAAAACGGCGTAAATGCAGTGAAAGTTTTTTATTTGGCATCAGCCCCCACAGGACGATGCACTTTTTGGATCACGGCCAACAAACATCTGGTGTCGTCCTTGCCTCTGTCATCGCACCTGCATTTGTGCATGCGCTCGAACGCGTGTTTGTAGATTTGTAAAATGATAAGCGCAGAGGGAAGCCCAGCGCAGAAATCCGATTAAACCTTATCGCCTTCAAACCCGCAGCGCGCCGAAGCGCCTTTTAAACACCTGAATCAGTGCAAGCATAAGCGCTCGGCTCTTACCTGTGGTGCAGAAGAGTAAGGATATCCGAACTGAGGATAGGACATTGTAGAGAGATCCCCGTGTGAGACTGCAGGTCTGCTGTGTTTCACTGTGAAGCATACAGCTGCCGGACGCTTATAGGGCGAAGCGCAATACTACCATGTTTAATTAGCTTAAACGCGTTCTGCAGATGGATGCTCTCCTATTCTATATTAAACTTCTACAACGCAGTCGCGCGCATCGTGAAGAATTCGGCGAATTGCCGTCTTTGATGTCAGAAATACATATTTTGCGTTATAAAAACTAGTATTAAACACGTCAGCCCAGATGCGGGTTGTTTTAAACGCCGGTGGCTCTGACGTCAGAAGAAAGCCAGTCAAAATGACCAGACTCTAACTTTAATATGCATTTCTCGGGATACAAATCCCAGCGAGTGGCAGAGTGGCACACTGATTGTAATTGAGCTTATCAATTAAAGCGAGCTTTGGAAAAGAGGCTGACGATCAAACCGCATCTTTCGTTAGATCAGTTTAATCAGGAATTAAACACGTGATCAAATGTTTCTGCATGCATTACACACACATATACTTTTACCTTGAAACATGAACAAATAAAGACTTTACCAATTTGGATTTAGATATCATAAATCATATCAAGTGCACGATCAGCTGCAATAGTGGACAAATTAGATATGAAGTCGAATTAATATGCATTTAGTTTCATAAACAAAAGCCTGATTGCAATGCTTAATGGTCTGCATACTTCAACATGTGTCTATTTATCACTGTATTAACAGTTATACAAACTGTTTTTAGAGATTACAAATTGTTTCATGTGATATCACAAATATATATTGTGTTATAAAAAAAAATATTTAAAATAATAATAATAACAATAATATAATAATTAAATTAACATCACATTAATATAATGGAATATTATAACATCTTAGAAATATTACAATCTATCATCTTTAACTTACATAGAAACATAAATACATGCTAAAGATCTCTGTAGTGGACAATAACACACATGCAGGTCAGGTCCACTATCTATCTATCTATCTATCTATCTATCTATCTATCTATCTATCTATCTATCTATCTATCT
>CM050424.1:27846480-27848980 GCA_027564155.1 Gymnocypris eckloni scoliostomus | reverse complement strand
TAGGGAACACATATTCACTGTTAACTATGACGTTGTCCCTCAATAAATTCATAATTTGTTGTTTATTAATATAAGTAAGGTAGTTGTTAAGTTTAGGTATTTGGTTGGATTTGGCATGTATAAAACGGTCAAGGCTTTAATTTGTGCAATTATTACCACTAATAAATGGCTAATATTTTAGTAATATGCATGCTGATAATATACCCAAAAATAAAGTGTCACAGAATGATTCAATTCGAGCAAATTCACTCGAGGAGCAAGACTATAATTAACACGATACTGATTGCTTCTGAAATCTGTATCTTTACAGAAAATATTCCTTCAATAAAATATATATATATATTAAAAAGAGAGAGAGAAGCATTACTTGGATGTGGAAGGTTGTAATTAATTATGTGATTAGATAAATGAATAGATTATCAAAAAACACTATTTACACTAAATGTTCTCAAAATCCAGCAGTCAGTAAAACTCAACATTATTATTTATTTATTTTATAAAGATGATTGTCATCCAGTAATATTGTCAATCTGACCTCAGCAAAAAACAAACATAACTAAAAACCTCTTTGTAGAAATAAAGCAAACCAGTTAACACGGCTGTAAACAACCGTTAGCAGCGTGTTACTCCTTTACAGAGAATGCACATTAATTGTGTTTATTAATATTTTACATATGGTATATCTGGTACCTAAAACAATACAGCAAAGTGCATTATCAAATTGATATTGAATTCATAATCACATAGAGAAAAGTAATTGTTCACATTAGGCCTCGTGTGTGTTTCAGAACATGAGAGTTCAATAATCTCTCAATATAAGCAGGATTAAGCTCAGTCAGTCATGCATCTTTCTTATTTTCATTAATTATACGATGAGAAATGATTTCCCTCAGCCTCTTTTTAATTGCATGCTTTGTGTTTGTCTGTCCAAAATATTGAATAATAGCATTTCAGATCTGATCATCACGCATGCACATCTCAACCTGAGAAAAATACAACTTGCATCCAGACGCGCGTTCACTGATTGATTTATGACCGAACTGACCACACATGTGCTATTCTCTTGTGTTCAGTAAGTTTTCATGATCACTATAGTACAGCATTATCTCTATGCTGCAACAAAATGACAGAAAACACTATAAAACCGCTGTATTTCCCCCAAAGAAGCGAGTCCAGAAACTGCTGCAGGGAGTGTGAAATTAATCAAGCAACACAAAATGTGGAGCGCTGTTTTCTGACACGTAGATTAATCCCAAAACGTGTAGGAAATTACAATCAATGAGCATTTTCAATCATAAATGCACTGCATTAATGTCTATACATTGGTAACAACAACATAGTAAAGTGCAGCATATCATATCGAGTTCATGTTATTAAAAATTTTCTCAACTTGAGCATCGGCAGTGCAGTTCTATTATAAATCGAATTAAGTGTTGTTTGATGAATATATTAGTGCTCAGGTTAACAGGCGTTTGATTTGGGTTAAAGGTAAAGAACTTAAATGACATAGAGATGATCATAAATGCATGCTTTGCAGGTCCGGCCTTCATCTGCATGTGATGAATGTGGGTCAAAGACAGTGTGTGATGTGTCCCGAGCCCGTGGCGTCTCTGCTCTCCTCCGCCGCAGTGGCTAAGAGGTTTCGCATGTTGCTGTTCTCTCTCCATGCATTATTGATCAGGAGGGTCAGCTCACGCTCTCTCTGCTCAGTTCAGCCGAGCAGGTGTTCCTCAAACAGCTAGTTAGAGATGCAAACACAGCATCTGACCAGCATGCTTTAGAAGCGTTTAGTATTATCTTAAACCTGTGCACAGATTCAATGAAACGTGATAATGCACATGCAAATAAAGTGTTAATTGATCAGTCGATTATGCATGAAAATACAGATGCACACTTTCTTATGGGGCAGTTGTTTGTGATCATTTGTTTTTGCTTATGTTGCAAGACAGGTCTTATATTTTAGGTGCTGTGGCACTTTTTTGATGCCATTATTAATGTTTGTGTATTAATTCGTCTTGCACTGTGACAATTGATCCATGCAGTTCATCAGTTTATAAAGTTATTACACATGCAATAATCAGCAAATACTCTTAAAATAGCTTTAAATGAAGTTTAGCATGTAAATCACACGATACAAGAATATACATTATATCAGCTTTACAAAGTGTCAGGCATCATCAACAAAATCTAAAATATTATTATTATTAATATTATTTTCGTTTTTGTTGATGATATCACCCCTGACACTTCGGGAAGCTGATATTACTGTATATGCTTGTATATATTAATAATAATACTAATAATAATAGTAATAGTAACGATGATGAAATAATAAAAACAATATATGAAAGGCAAAAAACAGTAAATTAAATTAAATAAAATCTGAAATAAACAAACTTATTTTTAAGTACTAAACTAACTCAACCTAAATACAAATAAATATAAATAAATAAAATTACATGTACAAAAAAAAAAAAAAAAAAAAGCATTTACTCAAACT
>CM050424.1:27791480-27841480 GCA_027564155.1 Gymnocypris eckloni scoliostomus | reverse complement strand
CTAACTTAAAACAGTTGAGTTTTAACTCAGAATTTTCATTTTGAAATGTTTCAATTAAATAGGCCAAAAATAACATTTGATGCTTGTAACATTTACTTAAACGAAGTTAATCCAACACAATTCTTTAAAGCCACTTTACTTAATTATTTTGAGTTGAGAGTACATATATGATTTCACTTGTGTAAAGCGGATTTCCCTTCCCATCATGCTTTGCACAGGGCTGGATAAGAAGAGTAAAAGTGTTGAAATAAAATGTTATTTAATGCATTTTTTTGCTCGATTGCTAACAAACTATAACTGATTAATTTGACCCAATTTTCCAACAGATGGAAAATTGAAGTTCTCGAAACAAAGACACGTTTCCTAAAACGTTTAACACATTTCACCTGTTTTCACACACGTTCCAATTTGCTCAGTTTTTTCTGCAAAACTCTACACAAGAACGGCATCATTTTGCACAGGGTGCTCATCTACAGGGATTTACAATACTTACACATTACACTTACAGTACATAGCAGCAGTACTTCAGATGAGAGGACTTTCACTGTTCTGTGTACTGTAAATACTGTACCACACACCCTCAAACTCGTAACTGTTGAACTGATTTGTAGCCAAGTACTTCTTATGTATTTGTGCAGAACTGAGAGACGACTGTCTAGGGGAAGAAACATCTTTCATCAGAAGACCAAGAAACTGTTATAGTATAATAAATAATGATATTACAAACACTGTAATGCAGCTTGGCAGAGGATGCAGAAGTTATTAATTTATTGCTGTACAGTAACTGACAGTATATTCCAAATGTGTGTTTACTGTATATTACTTGTAGTTTTCTCTTCTAGTGCTATTCATCTACTGTAAGATAACTTTACGGTAGTGTAATGAAAGCAAACTTTTCTTAAAGTTTATTGGTGGATTTTACTGTATTTGCACCGCATTTGCACTGCTCTATATATGCTGCAGACTGTAACAGTCAATGAATAGCAAGATGTTTCTTGTTTCCCAAAAGGAGGTTTTTGTAACAACGTTTTGAATTTATTCCACTAGTGTTCTCTAGTCAGGAAAATAGTCTTTGTTTTTGACAGGTCTTTAGTCATCTGCGGCCAAATATTAGATGCTGACAAAAGAGAATATGTTTATGACTAAACTGTTTGACTTTGACCTGGAAGTTTGCACAAGTTGGTGTGTAGTTTTGTGATTGTGTTTATAGTTGTGAGAACATGGTGAATTGTTTAATGAATTGTGTGTTAGCAATTGAGGAAAACGGTAAGATGATCAAATTGGGAGACTTAATGTTTAATGCTGTTTTTTGTCTGTATTTAAAACAGTTTCTGCTATGTTAGTGTTTTTATGGGGTTACCATTGTGGTAAGCATGTGCCTGGGTTGAGGACCTGCCAACATGAGTTAAAGTTGTTTTAATAATAAAATAAACAACTACTTTGGGCATGCCATGGATGTAACTGGCACAGTGTCTAGTTTTTGTGCCCTTGGCTGTCCACTTGATGGCACTCTTCTGTACTATTGTTTGTGTTTGTTCTGGACTTGTTCCCATCACCCCTTACACCCATGAATGTTTCATTACCCTCAGTTGTGTGTCATTTAGTTTCATTGCCACCTGTATATATGTTGTGTGGTTTGTGTCTTTGGTTGCTGAAATCTTGCTTTCTATTATGTGTTTCTGTGCACCGGATTACCTTGTGTTTTTGCCTTGTTTTTCCCCTGTTTTTGGATCTTTATTTGAGGCTTATTAAACTGCACTTGGATCTTCATTGTGTCACCAAGTGATCTGTGAGAGAAGACTTCAGCCATTTCAAGATCCAGCAGTATGAGGGACAAGACTCGGTTCCCTGAAGGACATGTCCGGCTTCAAGATTTGGAGGGACGTCAAAAGTGAATGCAGGTGCGGGCCTTCACCCAAAAGTTCTGGACTAGGGTGGAGAGGATGGGATGTCATGGTGGGGACGTTAAAGACATTTTTAACTTGAGGCTGGATGAACCATTACCACACTTGGAGATGGAACTGGTGAGGTCATGGGATTTCTGGAACTTCTCCAGGTACTTGCAGCTCTGCAAGGAGCAAAAAATAATCCTCCACTTTCAGAGTCTACCTTTAGGGGCTGTTTCATCCCCATCTCCCTCATCTAGTCAAGCCCAGGATGTGGGACTTTAATGAGTCCAACGCTCAAGCAGATGGCAAGAAGTAGGAGTGGAGCAAAGACTCCGGTGATCCCAAGTCCAGTGATCCTGTAGGGCCAAACTCTGGTGGTACTGGAAGACCTGACTCCGTGGATCTGAGTCTGGTGGTCCTGGAAGATCCCGACTTCGGTGGTCCCAAATCCAATGGTCCTAGAGGACCCGACTCTGGTGGTCCCAGAAGTAAAGCAGCTGCCCGCTCTCTTTCTCTCACCTATGATCACTGCCCTGCCTGCTCCTCCCATGACCCTTGCCCTGCTGGCTCCACTCAGGCTCCTTGCTTTGCCGGCACCAACTAAATTCCTTGCCCTGCTGGCCCCACTTAAGCTTCCAGCTACAATGGACCAGAAGCCTGCCCATGAGTCCCCTTCAATTCAGGAGCCCCCAGAGTCCACTCCAGAGCCCGCTTCAGTCCAGGAGCCCTCAGAGTTCACTCAAGAGCCCACTCTATTCTATGAGTCCTTGAGTCCTACCCAGTCCTTGAATCCTTTCCTGAGCCAACTCCAGTTCCTACCACAAAGGCAGCAGCTTTTGCTGCTAAACCTTCTGAGGTGCCGGTGTTTGCTTCAGCTCCTCTCTGGGTGGTGGCGTCCCCTCTTGAACTCTTAGTCTGCCCTGTTATGGTCAAGGAGACCGCTGCTGAGTTGTCTGCATGTCCTGTTGCAGCTGTCGAGGCTGTCTCTTGTTACTAAATTCTACGTCCGCCTGGGTTGCTGTTTGGCCGGAGCCTCGCTGGTCTGTCCCTCCAGTTCCACTCTGGTCACCCGCCAGGGTAATTTCCAGTTTGAGTGCAACAAGTACAAAATAATCACTTCAGAAACATATAAATTCATTTAAAATATATTTGATCAAATTGAGTTGGCCAAACTCAGTTACATTTCATTACATTAATTTGTTTTATTTTATTTTTATAATTTTTTTTAGTTGGGGTTACACATTTATTGGATTAAATTCTGCCCTCAATTAAATATAGTTCCAATGAAATTTAGTTTTGAGTGTTCTTCTTCTTAATATTATTATTCAGTTTTAGATAGTTTAGCGCATTCAGTTAAACTAAATGAGAAAGGTTTTATTTTATTATTTCAAGATATGTGGTATTTAAAAAAAAAAATTGTATGTGGTTTTAGTTAACCATACTAAAGTTAACCAACGTGTAGGTTGTTTCATGATAACGTCACTGCTCAACCTACATTACATACCCTTACAAATCATATCATACCCAATAAATGTCTCACTTTCCAACCCAGATTCAACAAAATGTAGTTTATTTGTCCTATGTTGTATAAAGCCCTATGTATTTGATAACAGAGTGGTTTTTAAAATGGATGGATAGTAGTGATCAGTGAACCAGGAGATTTGTGAACACTAACATCATTACAAGTATTTGAGCCTCATATTTTCCATCAGGAGATGATATGAAGCTCTTGAATTATCCAGTCCATCTACCCCTTAATGCCCACCTGTCTTCTCATCTCTGAAGCACCGTGGCCTGAGAATACATTCAGAAATATTCTGCTCTGTGAAAATCTGCAGAGGAGCTCATTTCACTTGACTTTTCTGGACCTATAATTAATGTCAAATTAATGAATGCTATTTGAATATAATTATAAACTGGATTTGTCAGCAGTACAAATGGTGACGTTCTCCTTCATTATATAAATGTTCCTGGAGGAGTTTCTGGCTTCTGTCCGTAGGCTGATTAATGGAACGGACTGATGGAGGCCCGCTCCTTTGGGCTTTACACCTTTCCTACCTCCACCGCTCAGCGCAGAGTGACATTACACATATATGCCCCATATCCATGAAAGAGACCTCGAACACACACACACACACACGAGAGAGAGAGAGAGAGAGAGAGAGCCTCCCTAAGCCCCAAACCATTATTCCTCCATCTCTTCTGTGGCATTGAGCTTTAAATCCAAACTCAGCCTCTCTCTGCTCTGTGGAAAGCAAGGCAACAATGAAAAACAAAGAGAATTATTAGATAGAACTATTTTCATACCTCATGTCGTGACCTTCATGACTGAACCTAAATTAAATCATACTGTGTGATGGTAACCTAAAATGTGCTTCATGTGGTAATACCAACATAAGCTGGTTTTTAGATCAAAATAGTATTTCATATAACTGAAACGTCTGACCACAGTAGTTTAGACCAACTAAAGTAATTGGTGAGGGTCAGATGAAGCAGAAATAGATCCGTACAGCAGGTCCAGTTGTGTGTTACCACTTTGTACAACAATGACAAACATTCAAATAGATATAAAGTTATGCTAGCTGATTTGAATTTGCACCCATTCAATAACCTGGTGTCTAAATGAGTAAATAATCAAATTATCTTTATCTGTTAAGTACATTCTTCAAGCTCAACTACCAGGTTACCAAAGTTTTGGTAACATAGTACAGTAAAACAGTAATATTTTGATATATTATTACAATTTACAATAGTTGTTTTCTGTGTGAATTTATGTAAAAAAATAAATAAATACCAAACAATTTTACAAAACCAGCATCATTACTGCAGTCTTCAGTGTCACATGATCCTTCAGAAATCATTCAAATTTGCTGATTTACTTCTCAATAAATAATTCTGATTATTATCAATGTTGGATCAGTTGTTCTGCCCAATATTTTTGTGGAAACCTAGATACATTTTTATTTTCAGGATTCAAAGATGAATAGAAAGTCAGAAAGAACAGCACTTGTATAAATCATATAAATCTTGTGTAACATTATAAATGCCTTTACTGTCACTTTTGATCAGTTTAATGCATGCTTGCTAAATATAAGTTTAAAAAAATTATGAAAAGTATATAAAAACAAAATCGGTTACACTTTATTCAATTTATTCGGTCCAATTCTCGCTATTAACAAACCATTAACTACAACGTTCGCCTCAATAAACTCTGAATTTGCTGCTTTTTAATATAGTTAGTAAGTGTAGTTGTAAAGTTTGCCTAGGATTAGGGATGTAGAATAATGCATAATATGTGCTTTAATAAACAGCCAATATGTTAATTATAGGCTTGCCAATAAGCCATTAGTTAAAGTGCCCCTGTTATGGGTAATGAAATGTTCGTATTTTGGTTTTGGGATACCCAACAACAGGTTGACATGCATGCACTTTCATTTTCTTATAATCTGCATTTATTTTTTACCGTATTTGCTCAACGACTTGAAAAATATTTCAATTTTGCTAACATGGACAAAAGTTGCAGGATTTAAACAGCTCATGCATTATTTAGTTTGACGATCAACATCTTCTGAAGGTCAAGCACCTCTTTTCACTGACCGCTTGTCGGAAAAGAAAAAGACATTATCTTCTTAAGAGTTTCAAGCCCTATTTTATTGCTTATTTGTGGAAAGTGGCACTATGAAGGACAAAGGAAATAACAGCAGTCCAAGCAGACAAAGCACATTAGACATCCGCCTGAAGATGGACCGGAGACCGATGCCTCCTCCTGCCTCAGCGAAGCCTCGTGTCCCAGAGAGGGAAGTGTGTGAAAACACAGAGTCCGGGTCCCCTGACGCGACCGCCGCCGAGGCCCGGAGTGTGAGAAGAGGCCTACATTTGATGCCTGACTGCCCAAATCTTCTGCAGAATAGTGGGCTGAATTCCCCGGGGCGTCCGGCTGGGCTGGGAGAGCAGGAGATGGAGACGGGAAGGCACAGTAATTGTACCAAGGTCTGTTGAGATTTTCTTCGGAGCGGCTCTCAGTAAAAGGAAAGCAGTCCCCTGATAGCGCCTGCAACTTGGGCAGAATAACCAAAAAAAAAAAAAAACTGTGTGCACTCACATATGAGTAACATTCAATTTACCACATGAAAGCCCATATGTTCAATACAACACATCGGTCTGCAGCAACCAGTGAGCGACCGGCTCGAGTCCTAAACAATGAAGGAGACATGCAGACCTGTTCCTTTAGATCTCACACAGAGATCAAACACCTAGTGCTGCATGACGGCTGTTAGAAAAATAAGAAGCAGGTTCAAAAATAATTTATCATATTCAATTAATATGTCTAGCACTAAAATCTGTTTGATGCGCTTTTCTTACATTTGAAGCATTGTCATACTGTATGTAAATCATTGTACATCAGTTATACTCGTATTGCATCCGTTGAATGTGTATGACTTTTCATGTTGCCAAGTGTAGTAAAGTGTAGTCGCTTATTGTTGCTTTATAGTGGCAAAAAATTAATACAAATAAAATAATGGTTCAACTTAAAAAATCTACATTTGTGGTCAAAAGTTTGCATATATTTTGCTGTATCTGCTAAATATGAATTATGTTACCAAAATAAGATGAATCAAACAAAATGCATGTATTTTTTATTTATTTAGATATCTCACTTTAAAGGTGTTTACATATAGTCCACAAGATAAAATAATGAATTTTTTAAAAATGAGCCTGTTTAAAAAGTTTACATCCTCTTGATTATTAATTCTGTGCTGCTACCTGTATGATCCACAACTTTTTGATTTATTTATTTGTATGATATCGGTTCATGAGTCCCTTGTTTGTCCTGAACAGTTAAACTGCCAGCTGGTCTTCAGAAAAATCCCACAAATTATTTGGTTTTCCAGCATCGTTTGCGTATTATCCTCCAGAAGGGTAATTAACAAATTTGACTGCAACTATATACACACAGACACACACACACACACACACACACACACACACACACACACACACACACACACACACACACACACACATGTTGTTTTTTATGGTTTACGGGGACTCTCCATAGGCGTAATGGTTTTTATACTGTACAAACTGTATGTGCTATTGCCCTACACCTACCCTACACCTAAACTTAGCCCTCACAGGAGACGGTGCATTTCTACTTTCCCCCAAAAAAACACACACTGTATGATTTATAAGCATTTTGAATTATGGGGACACTGAAAATGTCCTCATAAATCTCCTTCTCCTTGTAATACCTATGTCATACCCATGTCATTATACAAATTTGTGTCCTCATAAACCACATAAACATGCACACACACACACACACACACACACACACACACACACACACACACACACACACACACACACACACACTAGACTATAGTAGACTACTGACTATAGTATATACAGCGGGTAAAATAAGTATTGAACACGTCACCATTTTGCTCAGTAAATATGTTTCTAAAGATGCTGCTGACATGAACTTTTCATCAGATGTGACAATCCCTGTAATCCCCATACAAAGAAAACAAAACAAATAATTTAAGAAGTGAAGTTATGTGTTATAAAATAGAATGACACAGGGAAACAGTATTGAACACATGAAGAAAGGGATGTGCAAAAAGATATGGAAAGTCAAGAAAGCTGCTTGAACTGCTGTATTTTGATGTTTGCATCTTTTCCCGTGTGTGTCTGTGTGTGTGTGTGTGTGTGTGAATGCAGCGTCTCCAGCACTCAATGTCAAGCCCATCTGAAGCAGCCTGAGCTCTATTTCATGAAGGACCCCTGCACATGCGTGTGTATCTGCATATAGATATATATATATATGTGCGAAATGTGTGTGTGTTTGATGCAGATGAGCTCCTGGTGTTTTAGATGGACTGTCAGAGCCACGGCTGGACTGACAGGACGAGGGAAGGGGAGACAGGAAGGTCAGCTGAGGGACAGATAAATGATTTCAGCTCGTCCGGATGCTCTCATCACTCTATCCCACAATGCATCACAGATGAACATTCTGATGCAATGAGACGTCCAGAGGAGATGCTGAAATGGGAGAGACAGAAGCTCGGAGCTCATGAGTAGGCCTCTGTGTGCTTGAGCTCTCCATGAGTACGGGCTCTTTGACATGATGTTTGCTATGAAAACAGTCTTACGAATCTTACGTCTCAGGATTAAGTAGGTTGGTGAAACTGCATGTGCAAAGTGTGCTTGTGTCTTAACTGTGCTTCCTGCATCTGTGACATGCTCTTCACAGGTAAAGGTGGTGCTCATCACAACTACAGAAGATGCATGGTCTGTTAAAATGCATTCAGTTTGGTGCTGATTTTAAAAGTAATCTGGTGCTGATTGTAATGTTTACACATTAAAACATAAACTTGTGAAGAGTCATCTGAATGGTGCACTCACAAGTGATGAAGACTGTACTCATACGTTTCCATACAGTGTTTTCTATAGTTCAGGTCACCCCCATTCAGCATATTTCACCATGTTGAGATGACGTGACCTTCTTCACTAAGTGAATCCTCACGCTCATCTGTTCATATGTAGGGGAGACTGGGGCAATTGTAACATGTTTCACACTTTCCTTCATAACTCACAGACCACTTGAAATAAACTAGTCATATTTTGACACAAGAAACAGATATATTGTAGGTACACAAATTAATAATTCAACTGATATGTTTTCAGTAATAAGGACAAGACTATAGTGTAGTATAACAGTGTTAATTGTAAGAGTGTTAAGTGTAAAGGTGTTAATTGTAAGAGTGTTAATTTTAAAAGTGTTAATTGTAAGAGTGTGAAGTGTAAAAGTGTTAATTGTAAGAGTGTTAATTTTAAAAGTGTTAATTGTAAGAGTGTGAAGTGTACAAGTGTTAATTGTAAGAGTGTGAAGTGTACAAGTGTTAATTGTAAGAGTGTGAAGTGTACAAGTGTTAATTGTAAGAGTGTGAAGTGTAAAAGTGTTAATTGTAAGAGTGAGAAGTGTAAAAGTGTTAATTGTAAGAGTGTTAATTTTAAAAGTGTTAATTGTAAGAGTGTGAAGTGTAAAAGTGTTAATTGTAAGAGTGTTAATTTTAAAAGTGTTAATTGTAAGAGTGTGAAGTGTAAAAGTGTTAATTGTAAGAGTGAGAAGTGTAAAAGTGTTAATTGTAAGAGTGTTAAGTGTAAAAGTGTTAATTGTAAGAGTGAGAAGTGTAAAAGTGTTCATTGTAAGAGTGTGAAGTGTAAAAGTGTTCATTGTAAGAGTGTTAAGTGTAAAAGTGTTAATTGTAAGAGTGTGAAGTGTAAAAGTGTTAATTGTAAGAGTGTTAAGTGTAAAAGTGTTCATTGTAAGAGTGTGAAGTGTAAAAGTGTTCATTGTAAGAGTGTGAAGTGTAAAATTGTTAATTGTAAGAGTGTGAAGTGTAAAAGTGTTAATTGTAAGAGTGTTAAGTGTAAAAGTGTTCATTGTAAGAGTGTGAAGTGTAAAAGTGTTAATTGTAAGAGTGTGAAGTGTAAAAGTGTTAATTGTAAGAGTGTTATGTAAAAGTGTTCATTGTAAGAGTGTAAAAGTGTTCATTGTAAGAGTGTGAAGTGTAAATTGTTAATTGTAAGAGTGTGAAGTGTAAAAGTGTTCATTGTAAGATTGTGTATATTTTAAAAGTGTTAATTGTAAGAGTGTTTATTGTAACAGTGATAATTGTAAAAGTTTTAATTGGAAAAGTGTAAATTATAAGAGTGTTAATTGAAAAAGTGTTAAGTGTAACAGTGTTAAGTGTAACAGAGTTAACTGTAACAGTGATAATTGTAACAGGAGCTGGTGGTGGATTTCAGGAGACAGAGCAGAGAACACACACCCATCACTATTGACAAGACACCCGTGGAGCGGGTAAACAGCTTTAAGTTCCTCGGCGTTCACATCACCGAGGATCTCACATGGTCTGCTCACACAGATGCAGTGCTGAAGAAGGCACATCAGCGTCTCTTCTTCCTGAGACGGCTGAGGAAGTTTGGAACGAGCCCCAGAATCCTCAGGTCCTTCTACACCTGCACTGTGGAGAGCATCCTGACCGGCTGCATCACCGCCTGGTTTGGAAACAGCACCGCTGGTAACCGCAAAGCTCTGCAAAGGGTCGTGCGAACTGCACGCCACATTGTTGGAGGTGAGCTTCCCTCCCTCCAGGACATCTACACCAGGCGGTGTACAAGGAAAGCCCGGAGGATTATCAAAGACTCCAGCCACCCGTCCCACAGACTCTGCTGTCCTCAGGGAGACGTCTCCGCAGCATCCGATCCCGCACTAGCCGACTGAGGGACAGCTTTTTCCCTCAGGCTATCAGGCTAATGAACAGTCATAAATAACTCACCCTACATCACACTCCCACTCACACAACATGCCATGCACTGCACTTTAACACAGTTCTACCGGACTACATGCACACACTGCACTAACACATCTGCTATCACTGGACACCATACAATGTACATCCACGACATTGCATATGCATAATCTTTTGCACCTTTGCACAACTATCTGTTGCACAACCAATCTACTGTAAATGTATAATCTGTTGCACCTTCACATAATACTATGTATAGATGTGTACATATTGTAGATGTGTACATACAGTGTATAATGTGGATCGATAACTAAGTATGTCTTTATAGTACACTGTGTATACTGAGTATGTGTATGTGTATTTTGCACATTGTCTTCTGTACAGTCTGTATATATGTACTGTCCATATGTAAATTGTTGTTGTTGTTTTTTTGCACTGTCTGGAGCACGCTCGTAAGAATTTCACTCACCAAGGCACTTGTGCTGTGGTGATGTGACAATAAAAGTGATTTGATTTGATTTGATTTGAGTGATAATTGTAAGTGTTAAGTGTAACAGTGTTAATTGTAAGAGTGATAATTGTAAGTGTAATGAGGCCGCTGAGGCTGAGGTAGAATCCATTAGCAGAAGTTTATTAAAGGGACTTTCATAAAACAGAAACGTGAATTCAGGCAAGGGGTCAAAACCGGATAAACAGTCCAATCTTTCTACGTACACAGGGTTGATCCAATAGACAAAGACGAGTAGGCAGGCAGGAGGTCCAAACACAAAGATAGAGTCATCATGTAATCAAAACAGAGGGAAAAATCCAGAGAGTACGTAGTCAGCTAAACAGGCAGAAACATACACAGAATAGGTCAACATGATACTCAAGAAACGCTTGGTAAGGCAGGAATACTGGCAAAACTTCGCATAGGCCCAAACGGCTAGCTTGCTTATGAATGCTACAAACAGTAAATGACTAGAGAACAATTCAATTGTAACTCTTACAATTATCACTGTTACAGTTAACTCTGTTACACTTATCACTGTTACAATTAACACTCTTACTGTAATGCCTAACAAGCAGAGGGAGCCCTCGCCCAAATACTGATTGTGCTCCACTCCCTCTGCTGGGCAAATATTTTGTTGTATAGGCAATTCTAAAACTCACTAGTATAAGTAATTTACATACATCTCAGAGGCAATGATTATGATCCACTCGGATAGATGGCAGTCCAGCATCTAACACCATTGTGCTATCGGCACCAGGGGCGCGGGAAGGTGTTTTATGTAGGGGGTGCTGTGGGGGACTACTTGAAAAGTAGTCAATTTCTGCGTATAAATATTACGCCAAATAGAAACAGAAAATTGTGCTATAGCCTACGCACTTTCATGAGATCGTGTTAGACAACAATTAGCTATTTTACAAATGGGAATAGGCTACAATGAATTCATGACAATGTTTTACATTCAAGCTACATTCAAGCTTAAAAACCCTTAAAATGTATAGTGAAAAGTTCTTTTAAAAGCATCTGGAATGCAATAAAGTAATTTTAAAACTGTTTTTAAAGCATTTGCTGCATGGATTAAAAAGATAGGCCAATAAATAATTCACATAGGCCTATCAGTCAGACAAAATTGCATTGCAGCAAATCCTTTACATTTCAAGGACAAAGATTTACATACTTTTTTTTTATTATTGAATACAATTATAAAATAAAACGCAAATTATAATCGGGCCTGTTTTAGGCTTTTCCTTATTTGTATATTTTAGATGGTGAGGTGACGGGGAAAATGACTCGCCATCTCCTCATTGGACGCGCAGAGAGAATATATGCATCTTAAGGGATTACATAGGCTAATGAAGAGTTTTTGCTTTGCTTTGAATTATTTCGTTTTAAAGTAGTATTTTACAGCTTTCTATAGATATATTTATCATATCTCTGAGACAGTTTCGAGTTGCCGAGTTTCGGTTCATCATTGAAGTGCTCTTGTTCAAAACCAGCAGAAAGTGCATTCTCTGTTTTCCTATTTTATAAAAGCACAATGTTGGTATTGTGAATGCACACAAATAAAAGTAGACCCTTTACAGTTCCAAATGATATATTACTCTTACCTTTATGAAAAAAAAATCACACATCGTATTTTAAGTTGTTTTTACTGTAAGAAAAAAATCCAAGTGACCACGCTTAGTTACGCGTTGTAATCGGCAACAACAAATCTGATTGGTTAATAATACACATCGTGATTTGATTTGAATTATTCAGTAACTCAAAACTCAAACATAATCAAATATCTTTTCATAGTCAAATCCCAAATATTCAAGTATAAATATAAAGTATATAATATATATATATATTAGAGGTGGGCATAGATTAATTTTTTTTATCTAGATTAATCTAGATTAATCTTGGAATTAATCTAGATTAATCTAGATTAAAATGGCTCATTTGAATTCTGCCGAAGGCATTCAGAATATGTGTGCTACCCAAATAATGACTAAAAGTAAGTCTTTGAGAACGGGTTTCTCAAGCCAGGTGGCGCATTAGACCAGGGACTCATCTCCTGTTTCCAAAATGCATCACAAATTTTAATCTCTTCCCGTCCCAATCCCCACGAAAAACTGGAGGAAAATCCTGTTCCACTCCCGGAAGAATGACTCCCATTCCCTCCCACTCCCGTGTTGTTGTTTATTTTTGTTTTTTTGATAACTGTCAATTACAGTAAAATATAGTACAGATCACAGCGTGCCCACCTTATTAGTTGAATAAAAACCCCAAATGTCGTTTTTGTTATTATATTGAACTGAAAGCCATCTTATGCACAGTGTTGCACAGATTCAATTTCATGTAAATCATCCATGCTAAACACACGTCTTCTATTTTATTTTTTAGACATTTCACTCTCTATAGATATATTTTTCAAAGATGGAGTTTCAAGTTTCTCGCTCAAGTTCACATGAGACCTAAAGTGCATCCTGTTTGCTTAAAAGCGCAACGTTTCGTTGTTATTCTGAGTGCACACAAATAACGTAGAGTCATTACAGATTCGAAAGATGTATTAGGCTACTTTTATCTGTATGACCAAAAATGACGGAGATTTTAAGAGCAAGTGGGCGCACCGGAGCCTGTCCTGCAGCAAACGCTTCCACACAAACACTTCAATAGCGCACATTTCTCTAGGTTAACATCATATTGAGCGGCCATGTAAAGTTACTACATACATCTTTCAGATGAAAAGCCATATTTGAGGTTGATGAATGATAGGTGAGCGTTTGGATGTCCTGCTCGATTGTATTACCACATAGACCAGCCGTTAACAATCTGTCCATCACGGACTGCGAGCCTCTAGTTCAAGACTCGCTCGCCCCTACAGTGCAATTCGGCTAGGTATACATCCGCTAATATATCAGGGTGAAAGTCATCATAGCTTGCGTAGTATAGACCCAGCTCCCAACCCAACTTTGAGAATAGATTAACAGCGATATTTTTTTATCGCCGATAAGAGTCTCACGTTAACGCAGCACGTTAACGCCGATAACGGCCCACCACTAATATATATATATATATATATAGCCTATATTTTTTTTGTTTTTATTTACAACAGTGTACAGTTACAGTTGCCCACAGAAAAAAACAGGGGGTGCTGCAGCACCCTCAGCACCCCCTGTTTCCCCGTGCCCCTGATCGGCACTGAAAGCACATGAACACCAAACCACAATAATGAACTACTGAATTCACCTTGAAATGAGAGTTTAAGTGTAATTAATCCCATTAATCGCTGCTCACACACTCTAATCATCAGCAATAACAGATACAGATTTCGGGAATGTATACTTTATAACAGATCCTGTGGATTCCCAGACTCCAAATACACAACAGACTTTGAGCCAAGACAAGAGAAGATTTTCAGATGTCTAAAACACAATGCATTAAGTTCTGCGCAACTTAATTTACATTTATCTCCCATAGTTTACTCTTATACATAGAGCAAGCACTCCCAGCTACATGTTTCCCTGGGATGATGCTGTAACACACAGTTGCATCCTATAGCTTTGTATTCCTAACGTGGCTATGAAAACGTGGTTATGTTTCTTATAGCACTGGCTGCCTATATTCTAGAGAGCTGATGACACAGCCAGCCTTTTTTAAAAAAAATTATCAGCATCGCATGTATCATTCATGGAAAAGGCAATCCCAGAATGCAACATGATTGATCTCTGTAAGGAAAATTTAGGTGCAGACATGCTGCAAAGCTTGCTTCAAAAGGTAGAAATACCATCACACTTAGGCCTATATAGGAAATAAATCCTAGTATGCATTGCGACAAGCTCTGTGTCAACATCTATTGTTAAAAACAGTTGGGTCTAAATGAAAGCAGACAATTTTACTCAACATTTATCATCGCGTTAACTTAGCAGCATGCAAATTGGTTCAGGTTCTGTTTCAGTGAAGCTGCCTATGTAGGCACATACAGCAAGACGACTGGGTATCAGGACAATCAGATGGTAAGTCTTAACGAGAGGTTAACATGGCTATTAATAAAGTCTCTCCCAGAGAGTCCACTCATCCTGACCAGCTCAGTTCATTACGCTCTAACCAGCATGCATTATTCTGCCTGACTCCGTCTGTCTCCTGGGGGGAATTTAATGGTTGAAGATTTTTAACCCATTTAAAGCGTTTGATGTCACTGGAGAGCTTCTGTACTCATGCAGTTCACTGAGGCAGACTTCAGTTCAATACCATCAACCCTGAGCTATGTGTTAAAGTACTGGCTTTTAGAAACCTTTTTTTTATTATTATGATTTTGAACTAACGAATGACAGTGGAGTGATTTTGGTTACTCTTTATTTTAAGGTGCAATTATACATTTATGTACTGAGTTATATTAATTAACTACATGCATTTACTATATGGTTAGGGTCAGGGTTTGGCTTAGGGTAAGTTGCATGTAATTATGCATAATTCATTGTTATTATAATACTAAGTACATGTAACATGTAGGCTTATCACTGTATCTAGAAAGCTTTATAATAGAGAAACCTGAGCAAATCTGAAATTATGAAAGTTTGGAGACTCACTATTTTATAATAACAGCTGCCCAAATACAAATTATCTCAATATGTATTCATTCTCATGTTGATCCAAACCTGGTCTTTATTTCTGTAAGATGCTTTGAAGAACTTCTGAGCTGTTCACCCCCATACAGTGTAAATGGATAACAACACTGTAAAAAATAATATAGACAATAAGTCACACCAACATGTTTTTGTCAAGATAATTGAACCAATTTCAACTTTTAAGTTATATAAGATTCAACGCATGTTTAAGTTGGTTTAATATAATTGCACTTTTACAGCCATCATAGTGTTACGTTTAGTAACAATATTGAAAGTCTTCTTAAACCTGCGATTGCCTTGTGTGAGAAACTGAATGGCATCTACATTATTGCCATCGATTTGAGATACAATAAATGTGGAGCTTAATAAATGTTGAGCCATTTCAGCCTTCAAGTATTATTATTATTTTACAATTAATTATTAACTTTTTTTTTGTATTAGCATAATTATGTGGGTTTCACATAATATGATATTATAATTAATATACATTTTTAACAAGTATTGCTTGAAATCATTAATGAGTTGGGACTGTTGTTGAGTCATATAGACTCCTTCTTTATATGAAAATAAGGCATTCTGCTAAACATCTTTCATTATCCATGAAGACAGATCGGTGATGATAACAGCATTTTCAGTTTTGGTTGAGCTATTACTTTAATTATTTTGTGCTGTTTTCATTACACTATCATTTTTTCTCCATGTTTATGTAGCAGGCGCTATAATGAATATCACGATGATGTAGAGTTTTTAAGTTTAAATAATGCACATTATGTTCTTTGGTTGTGTGTTGACTCTCCTCAGTGTAATGATGTATACTATATTGCCAAAAGTATTGGCAATCTAATTATTCCTTCTAATGAAAGGTTTGACTACTTTAGTAATTTCCATGAGTGTAAATCTTAATGTTTAAGCATATAATGATATTCTAGGGAATCTAATTGTATAGCAACAGTTTGGACAGGACTCTTTTCTATTCTAACATGACAGTGTCTCTGTGTATAAGACAAGAATCAAAGAGAAATGATGATTCAGTGAGTGTGGAAGAACTTGACTGGTCTGCAGAAAGCAGCTGAACACCTCTGGTGTGACTTTAAATGAGCCACAAACTCATCACCAAACACTAATGACTTGTACATTCATTATATGGACAAAAGTACTGGCACCCCTTCTTTAGAAGGGAAAAGACACTTCCAAACTGTGCCAACAAAGACATTCATGTACTTAAAAATGGTATTTCCACCTTCAACAGTTTTGAAGTGTATGAAAGGACTTTACTCATATGTACAAGTCATTGGTGTTTGGTGATGAGTTTGTGGCTCATTTGAAGTCACACCAGAGGTGTTCAGAATATCATTAAATGCTTAAACATTAAGATTTGTACTCATGGAAATTACTGAAGTAGTCAAACCTTTCATTACAAGGGGTGCCAATACTTTTGGCAATATAGTGTATGTAGATTCTTCTATGGATCTTTACTGAATCCACTGTGAGAACACTCACTCTCACACACACACACACACACACACACACACACACACACACACACACAGCTCCGTGTGAAGCATGCGATCATGCGGTGGGTGGCACACACTCCTGCTCCTTGCTTTGGCAGCTAACAGCACGTTATGATGCATTTGACAGACTGGAATTCTCTAGATCTCTTTGTCTATGCAGGTCTGATTGTATCTTTGCACCTGGGACGGCCCGAGGCACTGTTTGCCATCAGTGTTGGACCTGCATTAGGGACATTATCTTATTATGTTTCTTATAATAAATGTAAACTCTCACGCTCTTGAAACATCAAAATGAGATTTACCATATCTAATCTAATAGCTGTTAAGATTCATAATGAACATATGAATGAAGTCCAAGAGTGGATGTTTAATTGATGTTTTAGTGAATGCTGTCTCATCCTGCAAACCAGTTCTGCTCTGTGTTTGTTGGCAAAATCACTGAGCCTGTTTCCACTTGATTATTTGAGTTGAGAATCAAAATGATTAAATGTGTATTCTTTTAATTAAAAATAACTAGAGGATATTAATGAGAAAGTGCAAAAATAATCAATCTTTAATACTTTGTACTATACCCAGAAACAATTTTATAAACCCATGAAATAATAATAATAATAATAATATAGGCCAATATATAAAATGTTATTTATTTATTTGATTTATTTTTCTAAGAGATGTTGGGATGGATTATGTGGGCAATTCCATTCAAACTTTATTCATTGGTATGTACATGTTATATATTTTCCATAAACAGAGAAAAGGAGCTCCTACTCCGGTGCATGTAAGGTGGGAGAGTTACATGAATCTGAAACTTAGTTAATTGTGACAAAAAGTGAGAAATACTGACCTTTGACTACACTGTAAAATATTTCTGTATCATCTACAGTAAAAAAAAAACACCAATGCCAGAATTCTACCATAAAAATACAACATTTTAGGTTTAACTTAATTTTACAATTAAATTACCGTAATTTCATTAACTGATATAATGTTAATATACCAACCTATTTAAGTACAGAAATCTGTTGTATATCTTTGTAATACACTGATAATCACCAAGAGCAGGTGTTAATGAGAGTCACATGATGAACCAAAGCCAATCACAAGCTGCTTTTAAATATTAATATATACAGAAGATGCACATTCACACAAACACTAAACACCATCATGGTGATACTCAATAAATTGAAATATGCCATAAACATGAATTAGATGTAACATACAACCCTATTAAACATAACTGATAAGAAAATAAAAACTTAGAAAGATAATTATTTCAAAGAAAACAGATCAGACTACATTTGAAATGTATAACGCAGGGAATTCTGGGGACGTCAGTTTACGTTTAATTTCCCTGTACATTTTACAGGAACTTACCATTTAACAGGTCTTTAATGTAGCATTTTCACATTTTGTACTTTTATGATCACTGTAATTTGTTACTGTGTTGTGATGAGAGAAACAAGCCTTTTTAAAACTTTGAATCAATTGCTTCGCAAATATCTACAACTTTATAAAACTGATTTAATATTAAGTAAAACCATTAGCTCATGAGTACTGATGAGATCGCTTTCCAGCAGCGAACTTTTGAAAGTTAGAAAGTTAGAGTTTAGTTAAAAGTAAAGAAGCCTAAATCGAGTGACTTTGGCAATACAACGTCTCGAAACAAATGTTTTGAATCTTCTCGAAGCAGTGTCTACAAGCAAAACAGTGCAGAGCAAAACGCTGGAGTCTGTAATAAAACCCGAATCAACATTGGCTCGGCTTTTGAGAGGTGGAGAAACTCAGAGATTAGGATTATGCAACACAGAAATTATCTTCATAGCTCACAGGTAAGAAACATTATTAAAGTGATAGATAGCCATACAGCTGCTCTCTAACACCAATGTTTCCAATTACTCAAACAACAGAATAAGACTGAGCCGACATCTTTTACAACAGTGTCGCAGAGCCGGAGCACAACCAAAACAATGCTCCTCCACACGACACACACATGCTTTATTTTATTAGGTTCTGTAGTGTGGCTTCATTCTTATTCTCAGTCTTATATGAGAGTTTTTTTATATCGAAGAAAAATATCTGTTTATGCAGCCTAAGCAATCTTCATAGATTATCAGGAGATATCTGTGTGGTTTGCGGCCGTGTGTACACAATTGCTTTTAAAGAAATGGTTCACTTCCAAAATAATGAAACTCATGTAAACCCCTTTTCCTTTTGCAACAGAAAATATATTTAGTGAATGTACAAGTAACTCAAATTCTCATATTTTGCTGCAATATTTGAGACCCTGCAGCACAGAAGCAGTCATAAGCAGCACAGGTATATTTGTAGTAATAGCCAACAATACATTGTATGGGTCAAAATTATACATTTTTATTTTATGCCAAAAATCATTAGGGTATTAAGATCATGTTCCATGAAGATATTTTGTAAATGTCCTACTGTAAATATATCAACACTTATTTTTGTATTATTAATATGCATTGCTAAGAACATAATTTGAACAACTTTAAAGAAGATTTTCTCAATATTTAGATTTATTTTACACCCTCAAATTCTAGATTTTCAAATATTGTCCTATCATAACAAACCATACATCAATGGAAAGATTATTTATTCAGCTTTCAGATGATGCATAAATCTCAATTTTGAAAATTTGACCCTTATGACTGGTTTTGTGCTCCATGGTCATATTTGAGATTGGGCAATTTTACTATATTCATCCGAGATTTAAAATCCCTATTAAAGGCTTTTGTATGGTCTGTGAAACATCTATATAACCTATATTGTACAGTATTTCTTAAACAAGCTCAGAAGAACACAACCTTTTCATTAGATAATGTTTTCACTCTTTCAAATGACTTATCAGCTCATGCATTGTTTTGC
This sequence comes from Gymnocypris eckloni scoliostomus, assembly GCA_027564155.1. NCBI lineage: Eukaryota > Metazoa > Chordata > Actinopteri > Cypriniformes > Cyprinidae > Gymnocypris > Gymnocypris eckloni. Next base: position 27,821,773 of record CM050424.1, on the reverse strand, counting down.
ATTCTATACGTTTGACACCACCTGAACTAATGACCTGTAATTAACCTAAAGTGTCTTTGACAAATGAGTCTAATGTGAAGAGAAGGCTGAGGAAGGTGCTGATCCATTGATTCAAGAGGGACGTATGTTTGACAATCTGCTAAGTAATTGGATGTGATCATAAAGAGTGTGTCAGCTTGATGATGAAACAGATACAGAGATCTGAATGAGAACATGTCCCGCTCGTTTCTGTTAAATCTCGGTTTGGTGGACATATGTGCACAGCTTTATTAAATCAATGATTGTGGACTGAACTGATGAATGGATGGTGTTTGTGCAGTACAGCTCAGCATCATATGTTTTAAAACAATATCCGTCTCTCCAGCGTCTGACATGAACAGAAGAGCTTGATAGATGTGCTGAACACAGGACTAGGCTATTACTGAAATTATATAATGCATATTATTGTTTCATCTGATCCTTACAATAATGATATAAAGAAGATTCAAAATAAATGCTTTGCTAAATGAGAAAAGCCCATGCATGTGATTGTTTATTCATGCCTGTTAATACAGTGAGCTCTCAACACTACAGGAATCTGTTCAGATCAATACACAATCAATAATGCCATGACATGTATTCAACAGTCAAAGATCTCGTGGAGATCGTAAAGACTACAGTTCAAATATTTAGAAGTCTCTTTTTTCTCATAGAAGCTGCATTTATTTGATCAAAAATAATGTAAAAGATTGAAATATTATTGCAATGTAAAATAGCAGTTTTCTGTGTGAATATCTGTTAAACTGTAATTAATATATGTGATCAAATCTGTATTTTCAGCCTCATTACTCTAGTCTTCAGTGTTACGTGATCTTCAGAAATCATAATAATATGCTGATGCAAGACACATTTCTGATTATTATCAATGTTGAAAACTGTTGTGCTGCACAATATTGTTTTGGGGAAAGTGTGATTCAATTCATTTTTCAGGATTTACTAATAAATAGAAAGTTTACAAGAACAGCATTTATTTGAAACAGAAATATTTTGTTACATAAAAGTCTACTGTCACTTTTGATCAATGTAACGCATCTTTGATGAAATAAAAGTAGTATAAATCTCTCCGACCCCAAACCTTAGAACAGTAGTGCTAGTCACTATGCGTCTGTTTGTTTGACTTTGCAGAGGTTTAAGGATTTTTTCAGGTTTGCATGTTCAGTTTTTGTAAATGCTTCAATATTGTTTTCACTGCATAGTGCATTAAAACTGCTGCTTTTGTTGGTTGATATATAAAATGACCAGAGGACAAACATGCGTGTGTGTGTGTGTCTGAAATAGTGTGCAAAGCAAGCTGAACTCGAGAGGTGAGGTCACACAAGGACATTTACATTTACATTTATGCATTTAGCGGACGCTTTTATCCAAAGCGATTCAGATTATACATATTTTTGTCATTACATGTGTTCCCTGGGAATCGAACCCACAACTTTTGTGCTGCTAACGCAATGCTCTAACCACTGAGCCACAGGAACACACACACACACACGTTACTTTGTGGTTTGTGGATCAGGTTGATGAAATCACAGAGAGCATTGTTACATTAGCAGCAGAGAGGCGAGGTGGTCTGGAAAAGACCCTCAGAGAGAGCCAGCGCGAGCTGAAGAGCAGAGGAGAGTGTGTTCATGAGGGAATTCTCTCTTTCTCTGTCACTCCGGGACTCCGAGAGCCGCATAAACTCAGTGTCTATAAAAAGTGCTGGAGATTTTGATTGTCATCCCTTATAATGAAGGTGCAAGCCAATCGGCAGAAAAGGTCATTCTATTCCAGTTGACCAGAGGGGGATTATGGGTCGGGAAATTGCAGTGCATTGCTTTTGTGACACTGGAATGTAAACCGGATTCTGGGAAACGTGACCTCTTATAAGAGGACTGGACACAAAATACCCTTGGGAAGGTTATGAGTATGACTGAGCTTTCGCTTATTTATTTTCTCAGTTGAATGAATGTATTTGGCCTCAAACCAGAACAAAGGAAACACAGAATGCAGAAAAAAAACTGTTGTTTTAATAAATAGGCCTATAAATCAAATAATAAGAATGTCACACATTAATCTTATCATTTTAGATGTAAGCTTACATTAATATCTTATAATAAAGGCTATATGAGCCTCAGCGCAAATCATCTGCAACAGTTCAAGCTGTTAAATAAGACTATCTTTAAGGTATTAAATATAGAGTTCTTGGATAGAATCAGACACTTCTTGAGCTCAGGACTGGTTTATCAGAAGAATAGTCTCCACCTGCTGGATAGTCTGCAGAACCACAGCCTTCAGCTGCTCAGACACAAGGATAGGGATCTACAGCAGTGGGATTTCAGCCTCATTGAGATGCTATTTATTCATTATATATATTTTTATATTGTTATTTTTTTGTAATTTAGTTTTTTTAAATGTCTCTATAGTTTTCATGAATGTTATATTATGTCATGTATTTTATTTAAAGTAATATGTTTTATTATATTTGTTATATGGTTTTAGTTTTAATTAAATATAATAATCCTGTTCCAATGCATTGGTTTTTAATAAAAAATGAATGTATGAAGAGATATATATATATATATATATATATATATATGTCCATGTGTGTGTGTGAGTGAGTGTGTGTGTGTGTGTGTGTGTGTGTGTGTGAGAGTGTGTGGGTGTCTGTGTGTGTTAAAAGGAGCATTCTCAATATTTATGATAAATGCTCAGAACTGTCACTGTTATGTGCTGATGTGTGCCTCTGATTTGAATAGCAAACATAACTGGTATGAATTTGAGATTAGAAAAACTGTAAGGTTAATTAAGGATAAAATAGTGTTTGACTGCTTGTAGAAAGCTGTTAGAAATCAATAAAATCTTTAGATCTGTCCATCGGCGGATCAAACAGAAAATGGCAGTAAAAAGCAATTTTAACGTGGATAATACACGATCAGAGAATGTGTAAATATGAGGGGGAGGTGACGTATTAAACCAGAGAACAAATAATGTCCTGTGTTAGCGCAAATCCGTTCTAACACATTTACAGAGGGATTATGCAGTGATCTGAACACACACACACACACACACACACACACACACACACACACACACACACACACACACACACACACACACACACACACACACAGAGAGAGACCCTCCCAAAAGTCATATGCATGGCCTTTAACACGGCCTTTAAATCCAACATATGTTTGTGCATCAAATACACACTGACTGACGGACATGTTTAAGGTGTGTGTGTGTGTGTGTGTGTGTGTGTGTGTGTGTGTGTGTGTGTGTGTGTGTGTGTGTGTGTGTGTGTGTGTGGAGAGTGTGTGTGTGTGTGTGTGTGTGTGTGTGCATCTGTGTACGTATGCAGTGTTTGAGTGTGTGTGTGTGAGTGTGTGTATGTGTGTGTGTGAGTGTGAGAGAGAGAGAGAGAGTGTGTATGTGTGTGTGTGCGTGTGTGTATGTGTGTGTGTGTGTGTGTGTGTGTGTGTGTGTGTGTGTGTGTGTGTTGTGTGTGTGTGTGTGTGTGTGTGTTGTTTGTGGTGTGTGTGTGTGTGTGTGTGTGTGTGTGTGTGTGTGTGTGTGTGTGTGTGTGTGTGTGTGTGTGTGTGTGTGTGTGTGTGTGTGTGTGTGTGTGTGTGTGTGTGTGTGTGTGAGAAGTGTGTGTGAGTGTGTGTGTGTGTGTGTGTTGTGTGTGTGTGTGTGTGTGTGTGTGTGTGTGTGTGTGTGTGTGTGTGTGTGTGTGTGTGTGTGTGTGCATGTGCGTGTGTGTGCTGCAGTAGTACACAGGTCTCTGGGGTTGGGCCGGGAGTCTTGTATGACAGCACTACAGCAGCAGATGCCAGAGATCCTCGTGACACCAGCAGCGTTATCTTTCTGCTCTGTCTGCTGATTGTGTGGAAGAGGACCAAGGACACAGAGCACACACTAACCCACTACACATGCACACGCTACAACTTTACTACACTTTCCAGCAGTTGTTTGCAAAACAGCACAGCCTTTCAGTCACAAGCTGCTTTTGCACAAGCTGAGCTGAAGGCAATCAGCATTTTATTGAATTGGTTAATTCAGAAGATTCATGTGTTTGAAGTGATTCAGTAACACTTCACAATAAGATTTAATTTGTTAACATTGGCAAACTACATTAGGCAATATAAAAAATACTTCTAAAGCATTTATGAATCTAAGTTAATTTTGATGTCAACATTTATTTATACATTATTAAATTCAAAGGTTGTATCTTTTAACATTATTTAATGGACCTGAACTAACAAGAACTAACAATGAACTGTTGTATTTTGTTAACTAATGAAGATTAATAAACACTGAAACAATTGAACTGTTCATTATCAGTTAATGCTATTAAAATTAGCTAGGGTTAACATATTTTTACCCACTACTTTAACTCAAAAAAACAATTTCAACTTCATTTAAGTTATACAAAATGTTTTACTCCATTTAATATATTTATGTGTAATATAATACTATGACTTTGAAATCATTTAAGGCAGTAACTGAGCTGAAGTTTTTAAGTTGAAGTAGGTGTAAATGTTTTACAGTGTGAATGCATTAACAAACCTTATTTAATAGGAGCTAAAGTAAAGTGTTACACCAATTCACTGATCAATTAGCTTTGCACACTATTTTAGGTCTTCATTGTTATACAGTTGTGAAATATTTAGTTACATGCTGCTGTTTATCACGGTATTTTGGGTAATATCAATTAGGTGCTTTGTTTAGTGTACGTTTAATCAAATGTAGTGGTCACTGTAGCAAGTTATTCAGTCTAGATGATAGTTTGCAGGCCAGTGCAGATAGCTAATTCTCCAAGTAAAATAATAATAATAATAATACTTTTATTTGGAATTATGTTTTTTTTGCTTGTGGTGGCATACCGCTGCTGGAAGGAAGATGGAGCCATGGATAAACTAAATAGACTTTAATGCAATCCAACACACAGGATAAATCCACACGTGGAATGAGGAAAAGCACATGAACAGTCCAGGGGTGTGACATTACATCCAACCCCCCTCCCAGAACGCGCGTCCCGTGCTGTAATAATAGCACCAGGAAGGAGCGGGCAGACAGAGTCGAGGGAGGCGAAGAAGGAGGAAGGAGCCAGGGAGGAGGAATGACCGACCAACAGTGGCAGAGCAGATGGAGGAGCAGCCTGAGGCTGAGACTGAGAGCCAAAGAGCAAGGGTAACGGGGAGGATCCGGAGGTCCTAAGCGGAGCACATGGTGCCGGCGACCGACGCGGAGGAGTGGATACGGGAGGCCGTGGTGGAGCCAGAGTGACAGAGGAGAGAGGAGAAGCCGGGGGGATGAAGTAGCCTGACAGGGCCATGGGACGTGTAGTCCCAAGTTGCAGGATGGTCGATGACAGACCAAGGCGGAGCCAGTGGGATGAGGGAGCCATCGGAGCTGGTGGACTGCTGGGCCACGGCGGAGAGGAGGGAGCTTGGAGCCATGGTGGAGCCAACGGGTCAATGGGCCCAGGCGTAGTCCGGGCCTCGGAGGCTGGAGGCGGAGTTGAAGGAAACTCCGACCATGGTGACGTTGGAGGATGGCAGTCACGCAGAGCTCGGACTGCATAGATGGTGGACTGAGGGCGAGTAGAGTGGCTGCATGACGACAACGGAGGAGGAGGCAGGAGCAGGTGGGAGGGCGAGTATTTGTGAGCCTCCAGGCTTCCAGGGCTGAACTCAGGAACATGAGCCCACACTGGAGTGTGCTCTACAGACGCGGACTCTGGAGGACTCTTTCGGGGAGCAGGCACTGAAAGGCACTCAAGAGTCGTGGGCTCTGGAGGATACTTTCGAGGAGCAGGCACAGGAGTCCTCCGTGGGCTGAACTCGGGAAATGGAGCCCTTTCTTCCTTGCTGTGGCATAATCCACGTGCCATTCTCAGCTCACCCTCAGCCACGGTGCAGGGGGCGGAGCTCCTCTCCGCGCTCACACCATCCATGGCTCTCTCCCTTGAGGCGGACGTTGTTGCCGGCTCACGCACCTTGACTGATGTCATAAGCAGCTCCTGCTCCGCGATCCGTGGCTCTGTCGCTCCGTGCAGTGATTGCTCGTCGTTCACGGAGGGCTCTGGCTCTAAATCAGTGGTGGGTTCAGGCATGCGCTCCGCGCAGCGGGGAGATGGTGGGCTGGGCACTGGGTCGGAAGTGGAACTGGCGATATTCTCCTGGGAACAAGCAGGGAACAGAGATCCATTTCTCACCAGTGTCCACTCCACAAAGGTGGCGAAATTCGCTTGAGGGCCATTCTCGGACGACGGCGTTCTGTACAAGGAGTTCAAGCTGGCATTGTATAACACACAGAGCGCATTGTCCGGGTAGGTGGTGAGGCTTGCGAGGACCAGGAACAGTCTGGTGTGGCCCTCGAGCGATCTCTCCCCCTGCTCCAGCAGGAGGAGGAGGTATTCCGGGCGAAGGAGGGGATCAATAGGGAAACACAACAGAAACAAAAACACTGAGAGAAAAAAAAGGAAGACAAAGCGGAGTGTAGACTCGGAGATTACAGTTTGGGTCGGGTCTTCTATCACAGTTGCTGCCGGAAGGAACACGGAGCCGTGGATAAACGAAATAGACTTTAATTAAATCCAACACACAGGACAAATCCACACATGGAATGAGAAATGGCACACAAATATCACTAGTAGACCCGACAAACACTAACATAAATGACTGGGACTTATACAGACAGGATAACGAGGACGAAAGGAGACACACCTGGGGCCCATTTCAGAAAAGAGGTTAAGTGAAAACTCTGAGTATGTTAACCCTGAAATGAGGGAAACTCTGGGTTTTCTGTTTCAAAATGGGAGGTTTGTCAAACCCGAGAAAGCAGGGTAAGTCAAGCCCGTTTCTGAAAGAGAGATAACTTATACTCAGAGTCAATTACCGTGGTAACTTACTCCGTGAACCTAACCTGGTCGGGAGCAGGTTTTCTTCGGTAAACCCAGAGTTTCTATCAGTCTCTTCTCCCTTTTTATAGTTTTAGCGAGGTTTAAATGCCTAATTCAAACTGCAAAATGTATTTTCTTACTGAGTATTTTTTGGATGCATTGATGACAAGCATATCTCCACCATCATCGCACCTTCTGAAAATGAAACTAATTTATGGAATGGAAGGATGCCAGATGGAGGGGTAGTACAAGCCGTAACCACCTCCACTGCTGTTAAATAAACAAATTATTCACTTTTTTATCATCTTTATTTCCTAATACAAAAGCAAAATTTATTCTTTTTACTTTTGGATTTGAGAATTCTTCCAATACTTGACCACCTCCTCTTCATCTGCATATTTTTCCGTATATTTACTTTTTTGTGGCCGTGGGATACCATTAAAATGAATATGTTCAATAATTTACAGTTTTCACCTCTGATATTATAACAGTTATTAAGTTATTGACAGTTATTAAGAGTTAAAGTTACGCATTGACGGAAGTACGCACACTGATGTCTTTTTGGCGGGAGCTGTTGCCATGGTGAATCGTAACTTCGGTGCTCTGCTGATCATGACTTTTCATAGTCATGGTGTACGCGCTTAACTCAGAGTCAACCTACTTAGAGTTGAGTAAACTAACACAATTCAGCTGTTCTGTAACCGAAAACTCAGAGTTTCCCATCTCAGAGTAACTCAACTCTGAGTTCAAGTTTAAACTCAGAGTTGGTTGAACCTCCTTATTGAAACGGGCCCCTGGAATCAAATAAACAATCAACATGAGGGAGAGACTGGGTCACAGGGAGCACATAGGGAACAAAAACACAACAAAAACAATCCAGGGTGTAGCAATCAAAAATTTTAAATGCACAACAACTTTTCACATTTGAGGTCTGTGTCATTTACAGTATCGCTTCAAGTTGTGTAAACTACAGACTATATTTTAACCGTAAATCTAAAGCCGTTATTCAAAATAAATCCACTTGATGTTCCTGATAGAATTGATGACTCAAAGATGGAATTATGTTCTGGCTTTCATAACTATAAACCAGCATAACAGTGCTTCGTTTAACTTTGCTTCATATGTTTCTCTTAACTTTTTCTTAACGCTGAAGTATGTTACTACAGCACTGAATAATCATGAACAGAACTGCAAAATAAATGTTTTTAAAACAGCTTTCTGAATACGGCCTGCATCAGCCATTGGTCGAACAAACTGATAGTCCAGCCCCCAACTCACGCCATTGGCCGACTCTGTGTGGACTAGGAGGCACTCAGAACAAATAGGGGATTTTTTTTGTTCTTGAGATAAATTAATCTATGAATGGAGCATTTATCATCTTTGCATATTAAGCTGGGAATGAATAAAATAATTAAACACTGAAAAAGTTTCTTTCTTAAGTTTTAACAGACCATTGGAGAAATGCAAACACATGAGTCCATATGGCCATAAAGTAAGAGCATAGAGATTATGTGGATCATTTGATCTTGGAAAAATTTAAAATGTCTGCTAAGAAATGTTTCAGATAAGTTAGCACAGGATAAACAATCGAGATGTGAAATATGTCCACACAAGTCCTTGCTAAATTTACCAGTAAATAAGTGGATGCACAAGCAGTTCGGTCTTTAGCGTTATGTGCTTTGATAGGTATCCCTTCTTCTCATAATGACTTTCATTGGCATCATTTAATCTAGGAGATGATTTAAATGGATTTGTCCTCCTCTCAGGGATCGGGTGAACCTCGGGGAGCACTTTATGGATCTCATCATGAGATGAGCAGTGAAAGCAGCAGAATGATGTGGGCAGCTTTAACCAGGCACAGGCCATATGGAAGGCATCTGTTAGTTCACTCTTTAATCAATAATGTAATGAGTAGAGCCTACATCCCCTGAAGACCACTCCACACCAGCATTCTCTCTCACCCCTTCATCTTTAAAGGAACAAAACGTGACAATCCAGTCATTAACCCACATTGTTTGAAGCAAATAGAGACATTTTGAAGAATCTCCTTTTTGCACTTTTTTCATGTAAAGCAAATATTGGTCTAAGTCTGTAAAGGTGTACATTTATGCATTTAGCAGATATATGTTTTATTTATGTTTTATCAGTTCTTTCTTTCCCTGGGATTAAAACCCACAACCTTGGTGTGGAAAATGTATTGTTAGAGCTACAGAAAACCCTAAAATGGACAATACGATTATTGGTAAAATGTTTCTGTAAAGTTCACTCTTTTCTCTCATTATGCTTTCTTTATCTCACAAGAGTTTCTGTGGGTCATGCCATTTACGCAAAGCAGAAATTGTAACAGAAATTAAAACTTGTTTTCCTTTTGAATTCAGTTAATATTTTCCTGACTAAATTCTGACTAATATATATATATATTTATATATATATATATATATATATATATATATATATATATATATATATATATATATATAAAGTCAGCGCATGATCAGAAGGTGCAGTAAAGATTGTTTCCATATTCTAGTGTTTGGAAGCATATCTTTTCAAGACTTATTTTATTTAAAACACTTAGATAAAGTAAACTGGAAACAGTTTCTTTGGTTTTATACTTTGAAGTGTTGTTTAAAGACATTTACATTTAAATGCCATATTGGCATGCAATAGTTTTTTGGTCTTAAAACGTTTTTAAAAGTCTATATTTTGCCTTCAGAAGTCCTGCAGAAACCCTGTCTCACTTTAATCTTGACCAGTACTGACTTCAGCAGAACTCTCTCTCTCTCTCTCTCTCTCTCTCTCTCTCTCTCTCTCTCTCTCTCTCTCTCTCTCTCTCTCTCTCTCTCTCTCTGACACACACACACACACACACACACACACACACACGCACACACACACACACCAGACCTCCTCCATGGCGTCCAGACGCACAGGCAGATTGTCCAGCGGGTCTTCAATCCCCAGGCCTGTCTTTATGTTTCAACCTGTGTTTGCCAGGCCATAGATCAGCTCAGCATTAATGACCTTCAAGTGCTTTGGACAGTTGTAGACAGCTTGTTGAAGAGGTATCTGCCACAACCGTTATCGCTTCACTTCTTCATCTGTTCCCTGATTAATGCCTGCCAGAGGTCAGAGGTGACTGGCTCACCCATAACTCGCTCCACCGCTGAAGACCTACTCCATTCCTCCAACCACCTGTCAAATAGAGAGACTTTCTATGATCTGGTCAATCATCGATCCAATGGATAAAATCAAGTCCTGCCCTACATGTCTTTTTTTCTCATTTCACTCAGAAGTATGGAGCCTTACCGAAATAAAATGAATGTGAATGCCATTTCGTGTTGATTTTAACAAATTGCTTACAGATATGTAACAAATTATTTCAGCTTACAATTTAATGCACTACAAATTTATATTTGCTGCCATTGTTTGGTGAATGTGATAAAACAGTATTAGAAATGATGGTGATACATTTCAAGTTGGATTTGTCAGTGTTTTTGCTCATCATCTGTATTTTTTGAGCATCCAGTGGAATGAAAAACACTCCAAATATCACATCTATCACACGGCATGTCAGATTGCATGAGAATCACAGGCGTCCTCTCCTGAGTGCGCTAGACTGGGAGAAACGCTCTTTAATCAAATGTCAGAGCTTTCAGACTCAGACTGTAACATTCAATTAGAACCAGCTGACAACTGTATTTACCATCTGTAAATGGATTCAGAGGATATTTCCTCATTTCACAACTATATGGATGTTGCATTCAGTAAAAACACAGGACTTGTTGAGGAATAGGCCTGCTATGTTTTATACAACTCATGATATTAAATGAACATTTTAACCAAACAGACAATTGTCTCATGAATGTATGTGTGGTGGGGAATTTAAATTCATATTTTTGAAGGTAAAGTTTTTACATCAGTAGATGGTGACAAAGGACTGTATGAGTGAGTCATTGATATTATTCACTCAACTTATTTGTTCAACAACACTGATTCATTCAAAAATGAAGCAAATGTTGCGTCTGAAATCAAATTAAACCCTACCATATGATATGTGAAAAACAGTACGCCCAAATTATAGTATGCCCAAATACATACCGTATTTACCAAACAGTATGCAAAAAAGTCCCCGGATGACCTACTATTACCAGTGAGATTCTGAAGTGTGCATCCAACTGACGCTTTGCTATCCCATGAGGCCATGGGAGAGGATTTGTGAAATGGATTTGTGGTCACATGACCATATCAACATGGAGGATGTAGTACGTACGAATTTCACTCATACTGCCCATATGCATACTATCTACCTTCTTATTTAATGCATGCAAAGTAAATTCAAATTTAAATATAGTACATACTCAGTATGTGCTTTTGGATGCACCAAAAGGGATGACCTTTATGAAAAAGTCAGCGAATCATTCACTCAGTCAAACTCAAAAGTTGCGAGCTCCGAGAAAACTTGTTATTTTGTTGTTTTACATGTTGGATGTTGTTAGTATAACTGTCTAAGATAGACACACGCTTTTAAGCATTGGTTCCTCCGTCGTGCAACGCAAACCAGACTTTATCCCTCCCCCACCCATCTTTCGGCAAATCGGATCACTCTTCCGTTCTGCTCCTGCCTGCTTATAGGCAGAAACTGAAACGATCAGACACTGTAACATGTTTCATCAGGAAGTGTGTAGAGGACGTAGTACCGACAAAAACAATCCGCATCTACCCCAATCAAAAAATGTGGATTAACAGCGATGTTCGAGCAGCTATGTCATCGCAGACATCTGCCTTTCCGGAAACACTGAAGATCGAAAACAAGTCAGTTATGATTTCATGAAATCCATCAAAGCCGCCAAACGACAATATAAAACAAAGTTGAAGAACAATTCAAAACCAACAACGCAAGAAGCATGTGGCAGGGCATCAACAACATCACAGGTTTTAAAGGGAAAGAACCAGCTACTGTGAACATTGCCGCCTATCTACCAGACGAGCTTAATCATTTTTATGCTCGTTTCGAGGCTCACAAGACCGCACACACAGAGAGCGCTCCCGCGGCTGCTGCAGAAGAGGTGAGTCCTCACTCCATTTCCATCCAGGATGTAACACGATCCTTCCGACTGAATATCCGATGAATATCCGGAAAGCTGTGGGCCCGGATGGCATCCCAGGCCGTGTGCTCAAAGCATGCGCTTTCCAGCTAGCCGGTGTTTTTACAGATATTTTCAATCTGTCCCTCTCTCTGTCTGTGGTTCCCTCATGCTTCAAAAAATCCACCATTGTGCCTATACCAAAGAAAAACAAAATCACATGCTTGAATGACTGGAGGCCCGTTGCTCTGACCCCCATCTTCAGCAAGTGTTTTGAGAAACTCGTCAGAGACTACATCTGCTCTGTGCTGCCTGCCTCACTGGACCCACTACAATTTGCCTATCGCAGCAACCGTTCCACAAACAATGCTATTGCCTTCACCCTGCACACTGCTCTCTCCCACCTGGAAAATAAGAACACCTATGTGAGGATGCTGTTCGTGGATTATAGTTCAGCATTTAACACCATAGTGCCTGCCACACTGGTTGCGAAGCTCCAGACTCTAGGACTGAACAGATCTCTGTGCAGCTGGATCCTGGACTTCCTGACAGGCAGAAGTCAGGTGGTCAGAATGGGAAACAATACCTCATCTCCCCTGATCCTCAACACTGGTGCTCCGCAGGGCTGCGTCCTCAGCCCACTCCTGTACTCCCTGTACACACACGACTGTACAGCTACACACAGCTCCAACATCATCGTCAAATTTGCTGACGACACAACAGTGATAGGCCTGATCACTGATAACGATGAGACGGCCTACAGAGAGGAGGTGAGTACCCTGACTAAATGGTGTCAGGAGAACCACCTCTCACTCAACATCGACAAGACCAAGGAGCTGGTGGTGGATTACAGGAGACAGAGCAGAGAACACACACCCATCACCATCGACAAGACACCTGTGGAGCGGGTGAGCAGCTTTAAGTTCCCGGCGTTCACATCACCGAGGATCTCACATGGTCTGCTCACACAGATGCAGTGCTGAAGAAGGCACATCAGCGTCTCTTCTTCCTGAGACGGCTGAGGAAGTTTGGAACGAGCCCCAGAATCCGCAGGTCCTTCTACACCTGCACTGTGGAGAGCATCCTGACCGGCTGCATCACCGCCTGGTTAAGAAACAGCACCGCTGGTAACCGCAAAGCTCTGCAAAGGGTCGTGCGAACTGCCCGCCATATTGTTGGAGGTGAACTTCCCTCCCTCCAGGACATCTACACCAGGTGGTGTACAAGGAAAGCCCGGAGGATTATCAAAGACTCCAGCCACCCGTCCCACAGTCTGCTCTCTCTGCTGTCCTCAGGAGACGTCTCCGCAGCATCCGATCCCGCACTAGCCGACTGAGGGACAGCTTTTCCCTCAGGCTATCAGGCTAATGAACAGTCAGAACTAATACACCCTACAGCACACTCCCACTTTACGGTATGCCATTCACTGCACTTTAACTTTAACACGGTTCAAACTGGACTACACTCACACACTGCACAAATACAAAAATCGATCTGCTACCACTGGATACCATCCAATGCACATCCATGACATTGCATACCTAGCTTATGTATAATCTGCTGCACCTTTACATATTATTGTGCGTATATATGTGTTCATAATGTAGAATGTGTACATACAGTGTATAATGTGTATTGATAACTGTAAGTATGTCTAATAGTACTCTGTGTGTACTGAGTATATGTGTGTGTATTCTGCACATTGTCTTCTGTATAAGTCTGTAAGCATGTACTGTCTATATGTAAATTGTTTCTTTACTGTCTGGAGCACGCTCTCAAGAATTTTACTCACCAAGGCACATGTGCTGTGGTGATGTGACAATAAAAGTGATTTGATTTGATTAAAATGTAGGTTTCTTAATATGAGAGCATTGTTAGGAGTCCTTCCAAACAATGCTGTTAAAACACTCCGATGCCTACCTTAGCAAATCAAAACGCCTCTGAATAGCAGCTTACATTTAAAAACATCTGCATATTTTTGCTGTGTCATGCTTGTGTGCTGAAGCGAGTTGAGTGATCATATATTTTAATCAATAACCTTATACTTTAATCAATATCCTTATTTAAAGGTGCTGACAGCAATCAGACAATAAGGACAAACTGAGGGACGGGATTTCCAACATGAACCTTTTTTTAACTGTTATGATTTACTTCTGATAAATAATACACAGCGCCCTGCACAAAGAGTATAAATAGTGGTCAATACTGTTTACACCAGGTATAAAACAGTATCTTGATTGCACTGAGTGCACAATCTGCACATACTGACAGCTGCGGTTCACATCAAGTGTAAACAGAATTCACATGCTGTTTGTAATAAAGGTACATTTCTGAGTGAATTTTCAGAATTAGTGAAAATAGCCAGTGCCATGGAGGTTCACTATTTGCACTAAACATTATGGTCCCTATTGATTGAGTGAATCTGGCATCATCTGAGAATCTATATTATATTGTCTCACAATGTCCTTCACTGATACAGTTTATTTTGACCTTTGTTGAATAAAGTGACTGTCTGGAGTTGTATAAAGTTGTTTCAAGTTATGTATATATCAAATTTTATCTAGGGCACCAAGAGAGGTAAGAGTACTGTGGTGCTCATTTATATATATATATATATATATACACAGTATATAAACAAGCAAAAAAAAAATAGATATATGCCTTTAGCCTACTACTGCACATTTAGTAATTCTACATTACATGTGTGTGGTAGCAGCAAAGACCAAATCAAGCAATAATTAACCCTCCCTTTCAGACCCTGTTTAGGGCTACCATGGGTTTAACTTGGGTTTATAAATGCCAGCTAAAAAACAACAACAAAGACAAGGTTGTGCTAACAAATTCATAGGGTCAGGAACTCCTGTTTTCTGATTAATGGCAGGGTCAGAGGCTGACAAGTGTTTTAATTTGATTCGGCGGCCAGATAAAAAAAAACAGTGCAGTTTGAGGGCCGTTTATGGAGGCGGTGCAGCACACCGACTAAACTCCCTCTGATGGTTCCTGAGGGACCTGCTCACACCGCACCCCTCTCTCTCTCTCTCTCTCTCTCTCTCGCTCTTGTATGTCTGCTCTAATCCCCTTCATGCAAGCGGAGTGCAGGTTTACACACTTTATGTCAGTAGGCTGTAATAAAATATCCCTGCTGGTTATCTGATCAATGCTTAGAGGAGAGTACCGACTCGGCCGGGTTAATGGGCGCCATTTCACTTAAATACCAAATTATTGACCCGGTCCGAGGCCAGGGAATACTACAGGCCGGATCACATGACAAAGCAATGAGTGGGGGATCATGGGAAGTCTGTGACTGCAGATAGGACGTGTAGGAAAGGCTCGGGTCACAGGCGTGGGTTCGAGTAACACACAGGACTTCTGATCCTGTGATCCTGTCAATAGCATTAATGACGGTTTTGCGTCTGTCAGGAGCTCTGCATTGGCTGAAGTAACTAACCAATCAGCTTGCAGAATGTAAGAAGGATGTTTCCTATGTTTATGTTCAGTTATTTCATTTAAATGGCAATGAAAAGAACCTATTCATCATATAAATAAAATGATTAATGCATGCCTTCATTTAATTACCAGAATTTCTGAAAAATACGAAACAGTTCATAGGGTCCCATGTAGAAATCGTATATATTTTTAGTTTTTTACGTTTCACCATTTCAACTATTTAGACATGCTTTTTGATTATTAACATGTTAAGCATTTAAGAATTAAAACAAAATTGAAATAGTAAGAAGAAGAAGAAGAAAATAAATAAATAAATACAATACAATAAAGGGAGTGTTGCAGTGATGAACCACTTGTATTTCACAAAAGATCCTCCCAGGGAACAGTGCTTAAAACATTTATTCATTTTTTTCAACTTAGTGTGGATAATATTTTTATAACGTAAAGGACCTCATGGACCCAAGTTTCATGGATTTGAAAGGTTCTTCATAAAACTGTCAATGCCAATACAACTCTTTATTTTCAAGCGTGTATAGCAGCATCTCGTTTAGCTTCATTCACTGCCTCGTTTCCATCACTGAACGCTACACATCTGGATAATATTCGCTGACCACCTTATATCCGCAATCAAGACACGCTGTAAAGACTGGTCAAAGGCGTGTGGATCCACGTGCAGTTATATATTTATTTAGACAGAGGCAGAATCAAACAGGCAATGGTCAGCGGGCAATAACAGGAATATCAGAGGCAGAGCAGAGACGTAAACAATACCAGGCAGGGGTCGAGGTCACAAGCACAGGTTCAGAGTTCCAAGGTCAGGAAATCCGGGGTCAAACACAGATAGCAAACAACAGGATGGGTAACGCTCAGAAATGTCAGCCGGGGCAAGAACAAGACTTCGCAATGTGTGTAGGGAAGTGTGCTGCTTATATGTGGGTGAGTGAATGAGGTGCGGCAAGACAATCAAGGCTAATGAGTGACTGGTGACAGCTGTGTGATTGGTGCAATGGTGGATGGGAATGTGTGTGTTGTAGTGCAGTGAATGATGGGAGTTGTAGTCCATGGGTGATGTGCAGTAGTAGTGTGGTGAGAGGCAACCAGATTTGTTACACACGCACACTTGTGTCACTTTGAAAAGTCGATTTAGATGGAAAACCTCTGTTGTACAGCACTTTGCAAAATAAATAAATAAAAAAACACTATACAACAGAGGTTTACTGTTAGATTTAAATCATGTAAGAACATTATTGTGATTTATTCCTTAAAAATAAAGTTATATAAATATATTTATTCTAATTATGATGATGATTATTAAATTAGGATGTACATTCTCTTGTACAATATAAATACATTTCTGTCATAATGTTTAGTTAGTGGGTTGTAGTGTAGATATGTGAGTTTCTGTGTGTATCTGCTTGTTAACTGACTCTCAGTTAATGTGTTAATATAGTGAGACACAGACAAGCGTGTGTTTCAGTGTGTAGTAGAGCAAACAAACACACAACATGCAGATTCATCTCTACTTTTGATTTATTCATCCATAGTTTGCCAAATTTTGTGACACTCTACACAGAAAATTCAGTTGTATGACTTTTTTCTAAGTGTAATGACATATACGGTAAAACCGTCTTCAAGTCAAACACCTCTTGTGTTTTGTTAGGAGACACAGTTTAGCCTACACAATTTTGTAAAATCAATACGATATTGTCTCTAATATATATACCACGGTATTAACTTCTTACCATTGAATTGTTTTAAATAAATATCACGTTTGCAACTGGTCAGTGTTCAAACAAATGCTGGGAAATCACTTCACATAACCCTAGAAGAGTGACATAAAATGTGAAAAATCACATTTTAGAGAAGAAAAAAACACCCACTGACTTTCAGTCCCTAATGACTTTACTGTGATAACCTTGATAGAAATGTAGTGGAGTGAAAAGTACAATATTTGAAGTTAAAGTCATAAGTTTCCAGAAAAATAAAATACTCAAGCTAAGAACAGATACTCAAAAAGTGTACTTGCAGTAAGTGCACTACTCAAGTAAATGTACTTCATTACTGCTCACCTGTGTAGATACAGTAAACCCATCTCTCCTGTCACAGAAAGCATGACTCCGTGAGAGAGGAGGTGAAACAAGCGTCAGGAATGAGCTCAATGACTCGCTTTCCTCACGTAAGCACTCTACCATAGCTGGATCCTTGCAGTGCATCGATCCGCAGGCCTTCGTAATGGACTCAAATAACAACTCTATTACCGTACGCCAGCCGATGGCCACGAAATTAGCAGCAAAACAGCCAGCACGTCAATATTCATTCTGCAGCAGAGATGACCGGTTACAGGAGAACAAAGGTGTTCCCCGGACAGCCGAGCCCAGTCTCCTGAAAATGCGTATAAATAGTACACCAAAGAATAGAATAGTTTAAGAGTGAAGCGTTGGGTTGGAGGAGGGATGCCGGAAAACTGTCGTGGGACAGAGGTGAGATGGCTCTGTGTGTGTATATATATATATGAAGAGCTCTTTTCCAAAACGCTATAAATCCATTTTAATAGTTTTCATGAAAATGACATTTTTTTACCTAGACCCACACATTTTGTTAATATTCAATTTATCATGTTAAAATGGTCTGTTGGCTCAGTCTGAACATGTTAAACAATGATTGTTAAATGAAACAACAATATTGTCGATTATAAATGCAAAGTTTTTTTTTTTTTTTTTTTCGCTCCAAATCCATCATTTTTTTTTTTTTTTTTGGGTTTATGTCTTAAAAAAAAAAAAAAAAAAAAGAGAACATGCAACATATGACATCAGGGACTCATACTATAAACTTGTGTTGATGTAACCCCCCCGGGTCCGCACCATCACACCGAGCGGGTCTCGAACCCGGGTTTCCAGTGCGGGAGGCGGGCGCTCTAACAAGGAACGCCAAAGGCTACAGCCTCTAGCGTCAATCGGTTAAACACCACCTTTACTGGTATACACATCTGTTACACTGACATCCCACAGTGGGTATTAACGCGCCACCTGAGAACCTTCTTTTTTTGTTGTTTTTTTGTGATTTTCTTTGTCCAGTCTGCGTTTTCTACCCCAGGTGTAGGTCTCACTGGCTCATCCAGGCCATCAAAAGTGTTATTAGAGTTTAAAGCACTCATTTTGAAGACTGAGCACAAACAAACGCTTCAAAGCGTCGCCGTGTTGGATTGCATCGAACGAATTCTGATTGATCGAGAGGATATATCGCATTTAGGCTAAAAACAGGTTCGGCGCTTATAGCGGTTTGGAAAGGAACTGCATCTTGCAGCACATTTTAAACAAGGAAATATAGCGATTTGGCATGAAACATTGATGGAGCAGTGAATAGGTTCAGTACACAGCAAAATGGCATGACGAACTCATTTTTTTTTTATTTGGCGTTTATCGCGTTTTGGAAAAGAGCTCTTCATATATATATATATATAATATTGCTGCCAATCGATAAAAAAAACTAATTAATCGCATATTTTTCTAAAGTTAATCACGATTAATTCCACCTATCATTACAGTTTTTAAATATACTTTTATCTTGCAATAATTTCACATTCAATCTTCAAATGTACAAAAAACATAAATACAGTATATTTTTATATTTATTTAATGGCATTTTTTTATGATTGAAGGTCAGCATCACTGATATCAATATATCGCTATAAAATTGATTTTTCCTTAATATTTAAGCATTGACTGAGGCCATTCAGCATTACAGTATAATTGAGAGCTATCAATTTTAACATTTAATAGACTGAACTTCTAATTTCATTGAACTTAAAACAATCTTCAAATTAATCAATTATAAAAAAGACATATTTAGCTACTTGTGCCCTTCAGCAGAAATTAATATTTATCAAACACTAAATTCTAAATTAAATATAGATTAACCCCTTAAAGCTATTAACACATTTAGATTGTTTGCATTAATAGACATCACAGCATCTGTTTATTAGCTTATTTGCCTGCTATTGCTTTAAAACTGTGTTTTTCAAACCCTGCACATTTTGTATGTGTCCCTTATTAGACAGACCTAAATCAGGTCTTGTAGTCTCTACTATTAAGCTGATGATTTGAATCTGGTGTGTTAGAGAGATACATGCAAAATATGCAGGGCTGGGGTGCCTCCAGGACAGGTTTGAAAGCCACTGCTTTAAAAGCTGCTGCTGAATGTGATGATGATCTGATATCTCGTTTTCTTACAACTCTCTTTACCTTTTTCTGACCCAATTCAGGTCTTAAAGTCTCTACTAATGAGCGGATGAGTTTAACCGGGTCTTTTAGATGTTACAATGTTACCCTTTTATCAAATAAATGAGCTCATTTCAAATTTGATGCCTGCTACAGGTCTCAAATAAGTTGGCACGGGGGCAACAAAGGGCTGAAAAAGCAAGTAATTTTGAAAAAATTCAGTTGGGAGAACATCTAGCAACTAAGTAAGTTAATTGACATCAGGTCTGTAACATAAAAGGGACATTTTACAGAGGCAGAGTCTCTCAAAAGTTAAGATCCAATCTGTGAAAGAGTGCGTAAAATGATTGTGGAACACTTTAAAAACAACCTTCCCCAATGTCAAATTGCAAAGGCTTTGCAAATCTCATAATCTACAGTGCATAAGATCATCAAAAGATTCAGAGAAACTGGATAAATCTCTGTCCGTAAGGACCAAGGCAGAATACTTTTGTTGGATGCCCGTGGTCCTCAGGCCCTCAGACGACACTGCATCACTCATCAGCATGATTCTGTCATTGACATTACTAAATGGGCTCAGGAATACTTCCAGAAACCACAGTCTGTAAACACAATCCGCCGTGCCATCTGCAGATGCCAACTAAAGCTGTATCATGCAAAAAGGAAGCCATATGTGAACATGATCCAGAAGCGCTGCCGTGTCCTGTGGGTCAAGGCTCATTTAAAATGGATTGTTTCAAAGTGGAAAAGTATTCTGTAGTCATACAAGTCTAAATTTGACATTCTTGTTGGAAATCACAGACACCATGTCCTCCGGGCTAGAGAGGAGGGAGACCTTCCAGCGTGTCATCAGCGTTCAATTTAAAAGCCAGCTTCTCTGATGGTATGGGGGGTGCATAGGTGCATACGGTATGGGCAGCTTGCATGTTTTGGAAGGCACTATGAATGCTGAAAGGTATATAAAGGTTTTAGAGCAACATATGCTCCCCTCCAGATGACGTGTATTTCAGCAGGACAATGCAAAACCACATACTACAACTATTACAACAGCATGGCTTCGTAGTAGAAGAGTCTGGTGCTGAATTGGCCTGCAGTCCAGATCTTTCACCTATAGAGAACATTTGACACATCATTAAACAAAAAATGCGTTAAAGATGACCACGAACTCTTCAGCAGCTGGAAACCTATATCAGGCACGAATGGAACCAAGTTCCAACACCAAATCTCTAGAAACTCATAACCTCGATGCAGACGTCTTCAAACTGTTGTGAAAAGCTGAGGACATGCTTCACCATGGTAAACATGCCCCCGTCCCAACTATTTTGAGACCTGCATCAGGCATCAAATTTGAAATTAGCTAATTTTGAGCATGCAATTAGTAAATTTATCAGGTTAAACATTTTTTATGTTATATATGTTCTATTGTGAATAAAATAGTAGCTCATGTGAATTGAACGTCTTTTAGTTTTCATTTTAATCCCTCCAAAAAAAAGGAAAATGTCCCAACATTTCCATAATTCGGGTTGTAGACAGTTTTCACGTGCATATCTACCCCACAACCCTAATCCTACCCTTTTCATATCATATGCACGCCAAAGTCAAATTCTGTGAAGAAATAGTTCACCAATTCAAAATATAAACTTGTGCTTTTGATACACAGGAATTGACTTGCATGTGTTTGAGGTGCATATAATACTCAGTTTTCGTATGCATATCTACTCCACAACCCTAATCCTACCCATTGCGTAACATTTACATTTACATTTACATTTATGCATTTAGCAGACGCTTTTATCCAAAGCGACTTACATTGCATTCAAGTTACAGTTTCTACATTTTATCAGCTCTTGCTTTCCCTGGGAATCGAACCTATGATCTTAGCGTTGCTAGCGCCATGCTCTACCAGTTGAGCTACAGGAAAGACATCACAGTATCAATAGTATCAAATGCATGCCAAAGTATATTTCTGTGTAGAAATGGTACACTAGATAAAATCATAAACTTTTGCTATTGATGCGTAGAAATTGACTTTGTGTGTATATGATTTGAATGTGTTTGAGATGCATATAATATATGCATGCATATGATATACGATTTGTTGCCAAGCATATAATACATTTACATTTATACATTCAGCAGATGCTTTTTTATCCAATATTATATTGCATTCAGTCTATAAATGTTTTTGTTTTTTATCAGTATGTGGGCTCCCTGGGAATTTAACCCATGCTTTGCGCTCCCAAGACAATGCTCTACCACTGAGCCATAAGAACACGCAGTTTAGATGCATAAGATACACATCTACCCCACAACTCATATGCATGCCAAAGTCCATTTCTGTGTATAAATAGTGCGCCAAATCAAATCATAAACTCATGCTATTGATACGCACTTTCATGAGATCAGGTATGAGCGACTAAGCGGCTCAAGGCCATCGATCGCCTCCTCAAAAACCCGACGAAAACGGCTTCAGCGCGAGACTGTCCTCTCTCTAGCGCTCGCCAACATACGGCAAATTAAATCAACTCGCTCCCGCGAACAGATGGGTGTTTTAACAGTCAGTTAGCCTTTAGATAATTGAGCCGTCGACTCTGGAATCATAAAACGGATGACTTGTTTATACATTTCGCTGGAATAGATCATGGAGGTTAAATAAATGAAATCCCATTTGTCAGGCGGTAATAAATGGCGGCGGCTCCCCTCCCCTCAAACAGCCTAATAAATACAGAGGCGCGCGTCTATCGATAGGGTAACAGCTTAATGAAACGCTCGCTTGTTTTCCCCTCTCCTCCTGCACCCGGTGATAAGTAGCAAAGCAACCAAGCCTGTAATTACAATCTTACAGAGAACCCGGCCAATCTGTATATAAATCTCACCATCCAATTACAAGATGTAATAATTTTGCAGTCAAGCTGGTAATGAGGTCTAATACTCATGCATGTGATAATCCCCCCTGGATGCTGACTCTATCAGATGTTAGCTTTGTAATTACACTGGCAGAAAATCATTATTTCATGTTCAGCAGAAAAATGAGGTTGGTGGTGAAGTTAATTTTCTCCATGCTCCGTGAAGCATAGACAAAATTTTAATGATTTAATCATTATCCACGATGCTGTCTGCAATTGACCTGTGTTACTCGCGTGTGGCTACATTTGCACAGTTAAGAGTCCCTGATACATGGCGAGGCCTGCCAGGTAGAGTGGCGCTCTCGC
This sequence comes from Gymnocypris eckloni scoliostomus, assembly GCA_027564155.1. Lineage (NCBI taxonomy): Eukaryota > Metazoa > Chordata > Actinopteri > Cypriniformes > Cyprinidae > Gymnocypris > Gymnocypris eckloni. Next base: position 27,798,888 of record CM050424.1, on the reverse strand, counting down.
TTTCTCTGTGTAATTGTGCCACAATAAAACTATTACCCTAATGGAAGGGAAATCTATATTGTGAAAGCTGCCATCCAATTTAATGGCCATCCAAATTGTATATGTACGCGATTAACAGCGATGCGTTAGCGCAAATGTTCGGCTGGGATAGCTGAGGTGTTTTTCTCTGATTGGTTGACCTAAACAAAGCAGGGAAAGGTCACTCGAACAGATCCGATCCCTGCAGTGATTTTAACTCTCACAAAATGGTTTGCATTGAAGCAATAATGTCAAGTCAACTCAAATGCAATAGTGCTTTTCACAATATACATAGTTTCATAGCAGCTTTACACTATCATGATGTTAATGTTTATACTCTCTTAATGCTTCATATAGTCGCTCCCAGCAGATTAGAGCTGGATGATAATATAGTTACATTTTGCTGCAATATAAACAATGAACCAGTTGTGATATATATATATCACTTTATATGAGAGCATTGTATATATGTGGATACACTTGGACATCTAGCTAAGAGCTGGTCGATAATATAGTTTACATATGTAATGAGATATCACACTATCACAGGCAATTGTGTACATCAAAATATAATATTGCTACATTATTTTTCTGCATGCAAAATAATACAAAATAAGGCATTTTGAATAGCACAAGATGATTTCAGAATAGTTGATAAATACAACTATATTATCATTATTAATAACTAGCCAACATGTGCCAAAACAACACTGAACTAGTGTTAAAAATACAAGTTGTAAGATCCAAGTACATGTAAAAAATACATTAATAAATCGAAAGAAGGAAAATACCATTACGATTTGAACAAAATAAAATACATAAATAAATTTAAAATAAAGGATATTAAAAGCTTTTCAAAATATATCTGAATACATACAAATAAAAAAATAGATACGTAAAAATAATAATAATGCAGTTACTGTAAATGCATTGCCCACGAGTGCGCTGAGATTCACGCTAGTGTTGATCTGACAGAATTGAAGCTCAGTTAACTCTGACTGTCGCTCAACCCTGCAGCACATGCTGTAGATGAAGCAGCTCCTGCTAGTGTTGAGTGTGGTGTTACGCTCAGGTGGAGTAAAGGCTGGGATCTGCAGGTGATGTTATCTGTGCTCAGCTGGTCTGGGGTCAGTGCATGTGGAGCGTTACTGGGGGCTGAACTGAGAGAGCAGTTCACGCGGGATTCAGGACATGATTTGCATCTTTGTTCAAATCTCAACTAATCCAGAGATGAGAGATCAGGCCACGGATGTTTAATGAACGAGTGAATGGATGAGATGCTGCACAAGGTCACATCAGTAAACTTAGTTTTCGGTATTTAACGATTGCAATATTTGTTTCTAATGAAGTTGTATTATTATTTATTGCATTTTTTGCATAGATTTTAGGAAGCATTGATGAAATTCTCAAATTAACCAAGGTTTTTATAGTTTATACAGAGTTATTTATGTATCATTGAGATCACTATAGTTTATGTTAATATTTGAATGAGATTTTAATTTTCATATATTCCAGTTTCATTTTAATTTTAGTACAAATTTTTGTAATTTTACTGTTTGCTTTAGTAAATTTTAAATGTTTATTATTTATTTTGTAAATATGTCTATATAGCTTTATTACATTTTATTTTAGTTTTAGTTAGTTCATTTTTGTAAATTTAACCTTTACTAGAATTAAATGAAAATTTCATGGAAACTAGGTTTTGTATTTTTTATTTTATTTACATTAACATTTATTATATTTCAACAAAAATGCTGAAATCATAAGAAATTAATAAGAGTGACAAAATAATGTCTCTTCAACCCAAAAAATCTAAGGCATTTATTTTTGCATAAATTGTAGTTCATAACATTTAAAAAACTCAATATGTTCTAAAATAAAGTAGTTGTTTTTTTACATACATATGCATATTTTCTCTATATGTGACTCAAGTCACTCCTTCAGTGTGCGTCTGAGGGTTTTGTCATCTGTTTTATCATCCAAAAGGTAAAAAAGTGAGTCAGATGAAGTCTAAACTGACAGCTTCTTCTCAACAACACACAAAACATATGTTTTTATTATAATTATTGACCCTGTGTTTTCATCATGCATAATTGACAGCATGCCTGCCTTCAGGTGTTGCTGTGTATTTACTAAATCCTCCATTCATTGCATACAAGCTTAAATCACCGATACGATCCTGATACGAGATGCACTGATAAACACTTCTATCTCTTATTACATAATTGATCCGGAGTGTGTCTCCCTCCAATACCTTGGAGTGTATTATTTCCCACATCTCATAATGTGATAATGTAAGATCCGCTGTTGCATTATATGTGTAATCAGTTCCATCTGAGCTCAGGCAGAAAATCTGTGTTGGGGATCTGACGGAGAGCACAAAAGGCCTGTTTTAAATTCCTGAAAATGTCAGAGGATGGCGAGCGGGACGAGAGGCTGTTACTTTGGATTTTTCCCATTAACTGTTATTTAAATGTTGTCAGTCAAACTGCCGCCTGCATCTGGCATCCATGCCATGTGAAATTTATTTATTGAGAGTTTTGGTCACACATGGAAAGTTAGGCAGATGGTGACACACACACACACACACACACACACACACACACACACACACACACGTGACAGGAGGATTTCCTCCCCTCCCCGTCCAGCTTTATGTATAATCTTTATGCCTGTCTGTTTCTGGACACGAATGGCGTTGTTTTTGCCATTTTAAACCGATCTAATCAGTAGGGTGTTAAACAAGAGGGGATCTTTTATGCATTGGGTGTTAGGACAAGCAAATCACTGCTGTAGATCACCAGAATAAACAACTGCAGCTGATTCAATTACAATGGCCAGGCCGCCTTTATCTGCCTCTGACATCATTTCAATCAAAATGTAAAATAATCCAATGCAGTCGATGCAATAGCTGAGATAGGCTAGATCGGATACACACTGCTGCTTTTAGTCATTTAATAAAAAAATGTGAAGGAGGGGGGGAAATATATAAATAAATAAAGGCGAGATATGCTTCCCTCTGACAGCTGTGTGGAAGTCGCCCGAGCCAAACTCTATTACCCGGCGTAATTGTATTCAAAACGAGCCGCGCCGTGAGATTGTCTATTACTTTTCTTTTTTATGCGTCGTTACTGAAGATGATTGTTTCCTCATTTAATTAACAAATGCATAGAATTTATCCCTTCGCTTTTGAGTTAGCAACAGCCATTACCAGTCGCTTCGCATTTGCTCCAATAATCTCAGGCCGCTGTAAACGTGCTAAATTATGGACCCGGTTGAAATAGGATCCAGGCCGCTGCCCTTTTAGCCTGTTTAATTAACAAAGCAAAATCCACTTTAACAGAAGGCGGGAATATCCCGGCTCGAAGCGGAAGGAGTTTCGCTCGACGGAAATTGAATGTATGAGAATGTACGAATGTTAATAATTCGGTGATGGCATAATCTAATAGAACGCAATTAATTTAGGACACAGGCTGCTGCACTTTTTAGTCGTTTAATTAAAGCGTGTTTCGTACGCCCTTTGTCACCCCTGAGATGCCGGTTGGGCGGCTCTGTGTGTTTGCAGCGAGGGTTGTAAACGCACGCTCTCTGTGGTCGATGCTGGAGCTCGTCGCGTGACGATCGAAGGATGTGTTGCATTACGAGTATCAGAGACTAATGAAATCCGGCTGAAACTTATTCTGTGTTTAGAGTACTGTGTGAAGAGCCTCTTCTCTCTCAAACCCAGCAGATTACTCAGAGAGAGACTCCAGTCCTGTGCAAGAACAAGTCAATGCTTTAGCAAAAATGATGCATCAAAAAAATAACAAAGAAGTCTCTTCTGCTCACCAAAGCTGCTTTTATTTGACCAAAAATACAGTAAAAATGACACATATTATCGCTATTTAAATCAGATGTTTTCTATGTGAATATGTGTTACACTGTATTTTATTTATCTGATCAAATCTATATTTTCAGCATCATTACTCCAGTGTCACATGATCTTCAGAAATCCTAATAATATGCTGCTCAATAAATATTTCTGATTATGATCAATGTTGAAAACAGTCGTGCTGCACAAAATTTTTGTGCAAACTGTGATATATTTTATTTTTAAGGATTCACAGATGAACATAAAGTTTAAAAGAACAGCATTTATTTGAAATATAAATATTTTGCAACATTATAAATGTCTTTACTAGCACTTCTGATCAGTTTAATGCATCACTGAAGAATAAAAGTATTAATTTATTTTTTAAATAAAATAAAAAGGAAATTAATCTCACTAAATTAAGAAATCCAGACCTGTCTTTCTCATGAGAGTTCAGAATAAGAGTCTCATTGGGTTTGACGTTGTGTTTGTATCCATTATTTTAATGTTAAAGTGTGTTTCAGAGAAAAACATCATCTGTGTGGAAATGCACAAAGCAACTGCAGGTGATGACACATAATCTGTGCATGCTTCTCAAATAGATTTCAGTAAGATATATTCCCCTTGTCTAGAGATGATTGAGCTCAATGCTTTTCCAGACACATGCAGGTGTAGGCTGTTTTGCATTGATTAATATGTGAGATATGATTTCAAATAAGTGTTGCACTATTATAGCAATCATATTTGATGATTTCAGAAACATCTCTGGTATGTTTTCTGTGTAAATGGATTCCTCCAAAATCTCAGAGTTTGATGATCATCATGATATTTGAAGCGCATCAAAGCTTCAGCTTGTGATGTATAAATGTATTAATATCAACACAACCATGTTAGCACTGGAAAACCCTGCAGCCATCAACTTTCTCATGTTTCTATCCATTAAATGCATTGGCGACCACACAGCATTATGAGATAATAGCATGCATAACTCTGTGGAGAGTAGAACAGTAAAGGTTACTCGTGTAAGGTGAGCAGAGGAAGGAGTGGCTTTCTCCTTATAAACAAGCCTTTTATAATTCATCAGAAGCGTTGACAGATGAGTCCTGCTGGAGAATATTAGAAAATGTCTCAAATCTCATATATATGCTAATAGTATGCTGAGACCGGTTGGAAGGGAGGTGGACTTTTTAATCTGCCCTGACCAGTGAGGAAAGTGGAGGAGACAAGTCATTGCACTCGACAATTTATGATCAAACAAGCGGACTGTATCAAAATCTGCAAGACGTTTTCTCATTTAGCTGTTGTGTAATAACAAATAACAACAGTTCCCGCTTCGCTCTGCGGCCGCGGTGCTGAATTAGTCCCCCCCCGCCTTTTATTTATTCTCACATATATGTATTATTCTTTACATGCATTGTGCTTTGTGTTGCACAGTCGGTTTAAAAGAGTGCTCTGTGCTAATGATTTGTATATTTGTTTTGTATTGTAAATGTACGGATGTTTACAGTGAACGTAACGCTTAATGCATTATTTCTTAGTTAACTTCTGGTTATTTTGTCTTATGTTGTATACTACTTGATATTTTTTGTTTTGATTTGAGTTTTTTCTCTGTAGTACTGTTTGATGTTTTCCCCATATTTCTGATGTTTATTGTAAAATGAGCTCTGGAAAGGCACTATATAAATAAACGTATTATTATTATTATTAAGAGCTATGCGAACACTTATAGGCTGTGTTAATGTAATTCTTCAGGATGAGTTTGTGATTGCTGTCTGTGTTATAATCTCTTTAATATCTCAGATGTTTCTCCTCGTAGGGCTGCACGATTAATCATAACTAAACCGAAACCACAATATGACTTTGTGCGATTGTCAAATCACAAGAGCTGCGGTTATACATCAAATTAAAATTGTTGTTGTATTACTTTTCTTAAATAATCTATTTTTCAGTTTTAAGATTTTTTTATATTACAATAGTGTTTTTGAGTAATTATGTATTAATAATAATAATAATAATACATTATTATTTTTTAGTAGTAGTAGTACATTTAATTGTAATTTGTTCTTAAATAATAACTTTTTTTACTTTTTAAAATGTTACAGTAATAATATTTATATTATTTTGTAATTGTTGCATTGTTGTGAATAATAATGCATTATTATTAATATTATTATTGCATTTATTGTTATTGTTATAATATTTTTCTTAAATGCTGTTTTTTATTTTGCAGATTTACATAAAAAACATTATACTAGTTATTATCACTAGTTATTATATATTATTTTTAATTATTAAATTGTGCAGCTCTACAAACCTGGGATTTTTAAAAGTCACTCTACATTTTTACACAGTTCTGGACTGTTGCGTACTTCTCCTGTATCTCTCCTGAGAAAAGACCCTGGAAATCTCTCATGTTTCTCCTCAAGAGCTTCAAAAGACATCGCACATGTCCTCAGGTGTAATAAGACCATGGTTTCAGCGCCGCCATAATTACATGCATTTTAATTGATACGTTAACAGACGCAGTCTAAACATTGTGGGAGATAACATTGAAACTTCCACAAGAAGTTCAGCTCAGCCTCAAGAGCGATGACATGCTTATCTGTCCGAACTGCAAAGTCAAAAGCATGGGTCAGGTTGATCTTAATGAAGCAGCTGATCATACAGAACATGTCCATACATACGCTATATTGCCAAAAGTATTAGGTCAAACACAGATTACATACGGGTTCAGTCATTTCATACACTTCAAAACTGTTGAAGGTGGAAATACCATTTTTAAGTACATGAATGTCTTTGTTGGCACAGTTTGGAAGTGCCTTTTCTCTTTAAAGAAGGGGTGCCAGTACTTTTGTCCATATAATGAATGTACAAGTCATTAGTGTTTGGTGATGAGTTTTTGGCTCATTTAAAGTCACACCAGAGGTGTTCAGCTGCTTTCTGCAGACCAGTCAAGTTCTTCCACACTGACTGAATCATCATTTCTCTTTGATTCTTGTCTTATACACAGAGACACTGTCATGTTAGAATAGAAAAGAGTCCTGTCCAAACTGTTGCTATACAATTAGATACCCTAGAATATCATTATATGATTAAACATTAATATTTGTACTCATGGAAATTACTAAAGTAGTCAAACCGGTTCATTAGGAGGGGTGCCAATACTTGTGGCAATATAGTGTATGTCTATCTTCTGACGCAGGCCTGCTGTATTGGTGCATTGTGTTCCTTTAGCTCTTCAGGACTAACACATATACAACAGACGCTTCTTTGACTACACATACATTTCAAAGAAACAATAAGCAGGCTCTCTAAGTGAACGAGCCCGGATCTTTTGTGTGAGAGATGCGCCCTCCAGAAAACCTGAGCCTATTTATGCAAAACAGTCCACTAAAAATGATACCATAATCAGTCAGAGGAGCCGATTCTCTGCTCTATTGGAGCTTGTGATGAAGTGTTAATGCTTGGTAGCTGGTGCTTTATTTCTCCTAAATTACACGTGTCAAAGATAAAGGCTTTGTTTAGACTGTCAGGGAAAAT
>CM050424.1:27638980-27786480 GCA_027564155.1 Gymnocypris eckloni scoliostomus | reverse complement strand
TTTTGGATTAAATGAAAGAGTACTCATGCCTAACAAAGCTCTGCTCTGGTCCTTTATGCTTCCCATATGATTATGTAATCAAATCCTGATCAAATCTGTCATCGTCGCAGTGGTGAAACTGTAACTGTAAGTGCCTGGGAGAAAAAGCATGCTGTTGGTTTTAGTGCGATGACTGAAATCTAATATCGCAGAGAGACGGTCATCAATCATATGCTTTAAATGACATTTCACATTTGTGCTTCTGAAGGCCTCGCTCTAATTACGCCCGTGTTGGCCCTTGGGTTAATGGGTGAGCATTGGTTGAACAGGTGCTCAGTGTTCCAGGATCAGCTGCTGGGGCTCCCAGACGCCACTGAGTCTCTGAGGATCCGGGGCCCGAGGAGCCCTGCTGTTCAGCCGGTGCTCAACCAGCCAAGGGTTTAAAAGAGAGAGAGAGAGAGAGAGAGAGAGAGAGAGAGAGAGAGAGAGAGAGTTTGCTTCCACTTGCAATCATCAGATATATCCATATACAGTACTACACACATGGAGATATGTGTATTCATTGAAGATGCATTAAACCAATCAAAAGAGACATTTATAATGTTACAGTAGATTTGTATTTCAAATAGATGTGGTTCTTTTGAACTTTCTATTTATCTGTGATTCTTGAAACAAATAGCATTACAGTTTCCACAAAAATATTAAGCAGCACAATTGTTTTCAACATTGATAATAATCAGAAATGTTTCTTGAGCAGCAAATTAGCATAGTATAATGATTTCTGGAGATCATTTGACACTGAAGACTGCAATAATGATGCTTAAAATTCAGCTTTTATCACATAAATAAATTAAAATTTGACAGATTCACAAAGAAAACAGATATTTTAAATTATAATAATATTTTACTATTTGTACTGTAGTTTTGATCAAATAAATGCAGCCTTGGTGAGCAGAAGATTATCACAGAAACATTAACACATAACAAACAGTGGTGTGTGTGAATAAATACGTGGTCATAACTATTGGTACCCTTGATAAATATGATAAAAGAAGACTTTGAAATACATCTGCATTGTTGATCCTTTTCAACTATTATTTAAAAAATCCAACCTTTCATTGTAGAATAAGAATTATCATTATGAAATAAATATGATTTTTTTCTCTAATACACATTGGCCACAATTAACGGTACCCTTTTATTCAATACTTTTTGAAACCTCCATTTGCCAAAATAGTATAGGAGTTCCTCATCAGGACCTCGAGCTGTGTCCGGAAATGCTAGAGGAACGCTCCCTCAAGGAATTAGTGTTACATGCGTAACCCAGAGACGTTTTCTCCTATAATGCCTGATGAGGTTAGAGAACACCTGACCAGATCAGAGACCGTTCCTTCATCCAGAATCTCTCCAGACACGTCAGATGAACACCTGACAAGAGATCAGAGATCATTCCTTCATCCAGAATCACTCCAGATCTTCAGATTCACAGCTTCTTCTCTTCAGTTCACTCATTCATCTTCTACAGGGTTCAGGTCAGAGAACACCTGACACGAGATCAGAGACCATTCCTTCATCCAGAATCACTCCAGATCTTCAGATTCATAGCTTCTTCTCTTCAGTTCACTCACTCATCTTCTACAGGGTTCAGGTCAGAGAACACCTGACACGAGATCAGAGACCATTCCTTCATCCAGAATCACTCCAGATCTTCAGATTCACAGCTTCTTCTCTTCAGTTCACTCACTCATCTTCTACAGGGTTCAGGTCAGAGAACACCTGACACGAGATCAGAGACCATTCCTTCATCCAGAATCACTCCAGATCTTCAGATTCACAGCTTCTTCTCTTCAGTTCACCTCACTCATCTTCTACAGGGTTCAGGTCAGAGAACACCTGACACGAGATCAGAGATCATTCCTTCATCCAGAATCACTCCAGATCTTCAGATTCACAGCTTCTTCTCTTCAGTTCACCTCACTCATCTTCTACAGGGTTCAGGTCAGAGAACACCTGACACGAGATCAGAGACCATTCCTTCATCCAGAATCACTCCAGATCTTCAGATTCACAGCTTCTTCTCTTCAGTTCACCTCACTCATCTTCTACAGGGTTCAGGTCAGAGAACACCTGACACGAGATCAGAGACCATTCCTTCATCCAGAATCACTCCAGATCTTCAGATTCACAGCTTCTTCTCTTCAGTTCACTCACTCATCTTCTACAGGGTTCAGGTCAGAGAACACCTGACACGAGATCAGAGACCATTCCTTCATCCAGAATCACTCCAGATCTTCAGATTCACAGCTTCTTCTCTTCAGTTCACCTCACTCATCTTCTACAGGGTTCAGGTCAGAGAACACCTGACACGAGATCAGAGACCATTCCTTCATCCAGAATCACTCCAGATCTTCAGATTCACAGCTTCTCTTCTTCAGTTCACCTCACTCATCTTCTACAGGGTTCAGGTCAGAGAACACCTGACACGAGATCAGAGACCATTCCTTCATCCAGAATCACTCCAGATCTTCAGATTCACAGCTTCTTCTCTTCAGTTCACCTCACTCATCTTCTACAGGGTTCAGGTCAGAGAACACCTGACACGAGATCAGAGACCATTCCTTCATCCAGAATCACTCCAGATCTTCAGATTCACAGCTTCTCTTCTTCAGTTCACCTCACTCATCTTCTACAGGGTTCAGGTCAGAGAACACCTGACACGAGATCAGAGACCATTCCTTCATCCAGAATCACTCCAGATCTTCAGATTCACAGCTTCTTCTCTTCAGTTCACCTCATCTTCTACAGGGTTCAGGTCAGAGAACACCTGACCGAGATCAGAGACCATTCCTTCATCCAGAATCACTCCAGATCTTCAGATTACACAGCTTCTTCTCTTCAGTTCACCTCACTCATCTTCTACAGGGTTCAGGTCAGAGAACACCTGACCCGAGATCAGAGACCATTCCTTCATCCAGAATCATTCCAGATCTTCAGATTCACAGCTTCTTCTCTTCAGTTCACCTCACTCATCTTCTACAGGGTTCAGATCAGAGAACACCTGACCCGAGATCAGAGACCATTCCTTCATCCAGAATCACTCCAGATCTTCAGATTCACAGCTTCTTCTCTTCAGTTCACCTCACTCATCTTCTACAGGGTTCAGATCAGAGAACACCTGACACGAGATCAGAGACCATTCCTTCATCCAGAATCACTCCAGATCCTTCAGATTCACAGCTTCTTCTCTTCAGTTCACTCATCTTCTACAGGGTTCAGGTCAGAGAACACCTGACACGAGATCAGAGACCATTCCTTCATCCAGAATCACTCCAGATCTTCAGATTCACAGCTTCTTCTCTTCAGTTCACCTCACTCATCTTCTACAGGGTTCAGGTCAGAGGACTGAATGGCCAACAGAAGCTTCCTTTTGTGCTCAGTGACCTATTTTTTGTGTTGTTTTTAAGGTTTGAGTTTGGATTATTGTACGATTGGAAGATCCAAACATGGCCCGTTATAAGATTTCTAACAGAGTCAGTAACGTATTGATTTTTTTATCTGTTGGTATTTGATAGAATCCATGATGCCATGCATCTAAACAAGATGTCCAGGACCTCCAGCAGAAATATAGACCCACAACATCAGAAATACAGCAGTATATTTCATTGTATACATGGGGTACTTTTTATCCCTGTGTTCACCAAACACATCTTGAGTCTTTGCTGCTAAAAAGCTCATTTTTTTGTTACATCATCCCATTTTAATTTCCAGTCGTGTCTGACAACTGAATATGCTGGAGATTGTTTTTGGGCGAAAGCATTTTCTTTTCTTGATTTCATTTTTCTTGAAGCCCTCCCAAACATGTGGTGATGTAGGTGCTGTTTGATCATGTTTTGAAGGTTTTCTGATCCCGAGACTCTATTTTATGCGATTCTCCAGCTGTGGTCCTTGGAGAGTATTTAGCCATTCAAACTCTCCTTTTCACCGTGCATTAGGACGATACAGACACACGTACTCTTCCAGGCAGATTCATAACATTTTATGTTGATTGGAAATTCATAATTATTTCCCTCATTGTGGAAATGTGAATTTTCACTGCTCTAGCTCTTTTCTTAAAGACACTTTCTAACTTGTGAAGCTCAATTATCTTTCGCTGCACATCATACATGTATTCTTTGTCTTTTATAATTGTGATGGATGATTCAATTTGTTTCCTCCAATTTATATTTCTGTGAAACAGGAAGCCATGGCTGGGTAATTTAATGTTCACAATCACGCTGGTGTGCTCAAATTTGTGAATATGAAAGGGAATATATTTCAGATCTACTTTACTCATAATAATTTCTAGGGGTGCCTTTAATTGTGTCCAACATGTATTTGATAAAAAAAATACAAATTTATTTCATAATGATATTTCCCCCCATTTAAAATTCCTATTCTCCAATTAAAGCTTAGATTTTAGTGATACAAAATAAATAAAATGGATTAAAAATACACGTTTATTGTCACAGCCTTCTTTGATTACATAGGGTACCAACAATTCTGACCATGTGTGTATGTTTGTGTGTTTATGTGTAATTGCAGGTAACTTCACACTGTTTAACTGCCACCTAAATCGACCAGTCACAGTTCAGTATGTTTATGTGATGTTAGGATCAGGTAAATCTATATCAGTGATTGCACACTAATGCACAGCTGTGAGTGGAAGCTCATTCAATGAATGGCACTACTGAGTCAGGACTCTGTTCATCCGGCCAAATGTTTACATGCTCTGAGGCCTGAGCGAATCTCAGTTGGTAGTTGACTGAGTATTGCTTTTGTTAGTTCTGTGTGCTAGTTGAACTCAAATGCGTATTCCCTCTAGTCTTCTATTCAGTTGAAGTGAGTGTGTGTGAATTTCACTTTGTCAATTGTACATTTAAATAGACTTAAAAATGTTTGCAGTAGAAACAATATGAGGTATGTTTAATTCCCGTAGCACAAAAATACTCAGTGTAGTGTAGTACTGAACAAGTTAAATGTATACGTTTATTATTTAACGATTTTGTTTTGTATTGATTTTAACACCAGACTACCGTATGAACAATAATAAGCACTGTCAGATATTCATATGCATAACTTAGACAAGGATATCTTATTTATGTGTTTCATCTTTAAAAGTTTTGATCAACAAACCTAGTAAAGTTTGTAAAATATGCTAATTACTATACTTGTTAAAAAGAAATAAATACATACTTTGTAAAAATAAGTGTGCTTCATTGTGTTTAATGTGCGCTCGTAGTATACTTCAAATCTTAAAAGTATAGATTTGTATTAACTGCATTTGCAGATTATATTATTGAAATAAAAATGACTTAAGTGACTTAAAGAGAGACACTTTTATGACTATTAACACACTTAAGTAGTTGTTCACACTTTTAAAAAGTTCTTCTTGTAATAATGATAGATTAAGTTTTGCTTGTATGCATAATTTAAATAAACTTTGAATTTTTGCCATGCTTAAAACTAAAGTTAACTTATTTTGTTGTTTTGAAAAACATATTAAAACAAATTCAAAATACTTGATTATGATTTTAACTGCAGTATGTTATTTGGTATTAAAATTTATATATTTTAAATGCACTAAATTAAAACGTAATTATTTCGAATGTGTAATTACAAATATGTTTAAATACATGATTCAATAGATTCAATAGAATTATTCAAGATTCATTCAATTATATTTTAGTTTATTATAAACAGAGTTGGGTATATTGCGTTACTGTAATCGAATTACTTTTCCTGGTAACACAGTAAAATAATGAGTTACATTTTATAAATGTATGTAATTTGATTACAGTTACTTATGTCAATACAATTACGTTCCTTAAGTTACAAATACAGTGTTAAAAAATTATAAGTAAAAATCATATTTTGCGCATCAGTATGTCCTTTAATAAATCACTGGAGAATTCGAGCTAAAACGAGAGTCCTACAACATTTAGATGCAATGAAAGGATGTCTTTCAAAATGTTGCACTCGACATATTTTAGTCTGGCATTATAGTTTTGGTAAAGTTCAACAAGTGAATGAGTACAAGTTTACGTCACAGTAACACTATAATAAAGTAAACAAATACATGACTCATTAGAATGAGATCAACCGCTGGATTAAACCGCGTCGCCATCACAATTCAAGGCTTATTTCTAACTGTGCATCTCTTTCCAAAAACGAAATGTAGCCGATTATATATGCTTATATGTTCATGCATCTCAAGCTTGGTTTCGCACAGGTGATTATCTTATAGCGCGTTATGTGCCTGGGCTTGATCACATTATAGCTGAGCTCAGACGGGAAAGACTGGACCTCACGTTGATTTCATACAGATTATTTTACCAGAGAATATTTGTTTTCGACATGACTTCATTTAATAATAGACACTTCAAGCTTTCTTTAGATATACTGTATTTCTCATGTCATTTTTGTTCATTCTAGTGACTCGTTTCAGGAAGATATTCACGGAGACTGAGACAGTAGAAAGAGCACCCGATTTGTTTTCTTTATTTTACAAAACAAAACGAAAAAACTTTTTGTTTATATTTGGAGTGAATCAGGGTATACAAATAATAGGCCTACTTATGTATTTTTCAATCAATATTCAATTAATGAAAGAACTATGAGTTTCTCTTTGTAGTGTATTTTTAGGTATGATAACTTGAAAAGTAAAGTAAACTTGGAAGTAAAGTAATTAGTAATCTGATTACTTTTTAAATACAGTAATCAGTAATGCAATCAAATTACAATTTTAAAGAAGTAATTAGTCATTTGTAGTGGATTACTTTTTTTTTGTAACTTACCAAAACACTGATCATAAATGCTTGTCGGTATATTTCGCAGTAAAAGACATTGCACACGGAGTCTGAAATATCGGCACGTAAAAATCAATACGACCTTACGTTGTGTCAATCATGTTTACACACTGCCTCCGAAACTTTCGTCTGTCATAAAAAAAATCAGATCAGGTTTGACTTTCTGCAATTTTGCATCTGTAGCATGCATTTTGATAGGAAAGGATGATGAATACGATGACTCTTTTTTTTTAAAGCTCCGTACAGATACATTTTTGTGTAACTTGTTCAGCTCTAATACAGCTTAGTGTACAAAATAATACTTTACTCTAAGTCAATCTAATTCAGTTCTCAAAAAAAAAATATATATATATATATACATATGTGTATTTATTAGTTAGCTTTTGGCTCAACACATTGACTTTACAAAGTGGCTCTCCTTCTTTTCTATGATGTTTGTTTTACCTGTTTTTCATTATTATTTGTCTTCCTGGGATGATGGTGATGATGTTGATTTATTCCTGTGATGTATTTTTGTGATGTTGCTATTGTACTATTGAATTGTGCTATTTTATTTTTATTGCTATTTCTATTTTTTGTTGCTATTGGTCAACTCAGTGTTGTTTTAATTATGCTATATAAATAAATAAATAAAACAAACAAACAATTGTATCTTGGTACCTTATACTGCCGATAATCGCAACAGTACAAATTAATTATACAACACATGATTTGTTTCAGAAACGATAATATTGGCCAACCCTTCAATATTTGTATTATTGGTCAACTCATATACTTTTTGAAGTGGCTGACCCACTAATTTGGAAAATGTTTTTATTAAATTCGTCAGCTTTGTTTTTAAAATGACAGATACACTTATATAACACACGGGATTACAGTACTGCAAAACACTCATACATACAGACAGCAAAAATAATATAACAAATTATTAAATAATCTGCTTTCTTGATCCAAAAGAACTCAGTCGGCAAATGAAGTAGATTATTTGCATGTTTTTGTATTAGTATTTTTATTTACAGATACTATCTATATTGTATTTCCATGATAACGTGTTATCTAACCTTAATCTTATGCAATTGTAGAAAGATACTACAGTACTTCAGTTATTCAGAACTTATAATACATTTTTTGACGCTTTAAGGTGTCCTTGTTACACATGTTGCATGCGCAGTACTTACTTTTATAATAACAATCATTTATGCATCATTGAATGCAAGTAACCCCATAAGACAAACCCTAACCCTAACCCTATGTGGCCCTGGAGCACAAAAGCAGTCATAAGCAGCACAGGTATATTTGTAGCAATAACCAACAATACATTGTATGAGTCAAAATTATACATTTTTCTTTTATGCCAAAAATCATCAGGATATTAAGACCATGCTCCATTAAGATATTTTGTAAACTGTCTACCATAAATATATCAAAACTTAATTTTAGATTAGTAATATGCATTGCTAAGGACTTCATTTGGACAACTTTAAATATGATTTTCTCAATATTTAGATTTTTTTTTATTTGCACCCTCAGATTCCATATTTACAAATAATGTCCTATCATAACAAAACCATACATCAATGTAAAGCTTATTTATTTATTAAATTATATAATTATTTCAGCTTTCAGATGATGCATAAATCTCAATTTCAAGAAATTGATCCTAAACTTACTGATTTTGTGGTCCAGAGTCACATATAGTAAGTACATGTCTTTAAATAATATTACTCAGTACTTAAATGTATATTTGCACAGTAACAAGGACAATTTAAAATACAATGTAACATATGTTTTAATTTAAATGCAATCAACAAGTGTTTAAGTGCCCAGAGACATTGAATATTATTGTAATGTATAATAAGTCTGTAATAAGTGCTGTTTTAAAAGTGTACTTCTTCGTTCATTGTAGCAGCCTGCAAACTTCTAAAGAAACCTCTGATAGAAAACTGTGCACCGTGATTCCAGGAGGCAGCAGCAGCCAATCAGAGTACAGCTGGTGGATTTTGGCGGCTCTTGCCATTTGAATTAAGAATCCACATGAGGCAGTCAGTAAGTGTTCCCAGACCGGCATTGGGAGAGCCGTTTGAGGGTAACACTAGATATGACCTTTGTATGGCAGGCCTCAGTCTTTCTCTGTGTCTCCTGCACGCTCCACTGCCCCGAATGGCCTCCTCCAGAGCCACAGCTGAGCCGAGAGAGAAACTAAATCAAACCGCGGACACCATGAACAACCTGCACACTCTCCCCTGCAAGCCTCACCCCCAGATAAAAGGATGTAGCTGACAAACGCAGGGCTAATTTAATTAACTAGCTTCCCGGTGCCTCGGCTGTAAGCTCACGTTCAGGGATTCGTTCTGATGAGATTGTTTGGCTGTGTGCAATACGACTCACTTAATCTTTAATGGGACGCTTCATCTGTGCAGTTTCAATATTATTTCACACAGGAGGCTGGTCAATTTGAAGACAATCACTCCGCTAAACGTCCCTTCACCCATGACCGGCCTGCTAATTGTGTTTAATTCCAGGTTCCCAGTGTCGTTTCATTTAAAAGCTGCCCATCAGGCAACTCTTGCTTAAAAATAATGCAGAAGTTGTCTAGCATTAGCTTGTTTTATGGCTCCACGTTGCTGTGTTGTTTTGCATTTGCATTTCCGCTGATAGGAGACGCTACGATAGGAATGCAGATATACGAGGCACGCTCTTTTCACATAAGCGTCTAAGTAAGAGTAATATGCAGATATGCACTTCTGTGAAAAAGCAGAGAAGGAGAGAGATAATAGCAGAAATCAGATAGCGAGCGCAGGTATTTCTCAAACGGACCGATAGCCCATGCATATATGGAAAACAGCAGATTAGCCCAGCCAAATCTCCTCGTGCCCCTCTGAAGTCCTTTGTCGAATCGCAGAGGGTAGGGGACTAAGCCGGCGAGCATGTTTACATAGCTTGTATGAGTATCGTTGTCCAATAAGTCCTGTCTCCCATGGTCTACACTTAAACAAGGTCAGCTCTGCGACGAAACAAATGAGAAGTCCCATATCACGCTTTGAACGCCACCGCATTACCGGGCCTCGCTCTGTGTGCGAGCGGCGATAAGCGGAGCGCTAATGCAGGCACTAATAAACAAACGCTGGCTAAATTGCTTGAAAAGAAGCAGCGATGCGTAGGCTGCGAATGCCGTCTGAATGGCTTAATCTTCCCTTACTTTACATTCTTATTCAAGATTGGCTGTTAAATGGGCAAAGCACGTGCGTGTTTTCCTTTCTCAGTTCCTCCCACCAGAATAAAATCTGTCCTTTCTTTCGCAATTTTTGTCAGGAGATTATTTTGCACGTTTGAGGGGTATTTTTTTGTCAACACGGGATATGCGATTGTGTTCCCGTGTTAACGTTTTTGAACAAAGAGTGAGTCTTTGAGAGAAATCAAAAGCATTTGTTACTAAGGAGACCATATTTTAATGTCTAATTTGTCGTAGGAGCCAAAGACAGTCGTTTAGGCCTCTCTCGTTGGGCTAAATAGCTGCCGTGCTTGCATTGTTTCTGCTAATGTGTCATGCTGTGAGATGCGAGTAAAACACTCTGCACTTTGACTGTACAAACACTACACAAGCACAGCTTTGCTTTCAAACAGAGTTTACAATGAAGCATGCTTAGATTAACTTTAGAAGAAAGCAGGCCTCTGTTGGGTCACAAAAAACTCACAAATTGGTTTCAAATTCATGAGCATTTGTTTTAAGTCAGTCTGAAGGATGATAAATATAACTATAACATTTTGAGATTATTGGAAATCCACACCAAAGCTATAACAATAACAGCACAGAGGAAAAATATCTCTGGAATCACTTTCTATTGTTGTTCAGACTTTATATTAAGTGGCCTTAACTACTATATACTAACATTAAATACCTATACGACTATGGGTTTATGGCGTAACTGCATGCTCCTCTGGAAAACTCACACGATTACTGCTAATGAGTTAATAGGAGTGTGAAGGTAAGGTCAGGGTTGGTTATATCGGTTATAGATATAGGTTTGGTTGGGGGTAAAGTTAACAGTCTATCTACACATGTTAATTAAAAGCACATACGTTGATCACAATGCATCAGCAAGCATGTACATAATAATATTTTGTATCAAATAATTAAATACATAAGGGCTGAAATGATTATTCAACATTATTGACAATGCCCAAACATTTTTTTAGTTGTCGAGTAGTTGTTTGATCGTATATGACCTAATGTTAAGGGCCTGCAATAATGCGGTTTGACCAGCATGGTGCTGTAGTGCAAGACTATAATTCAGCCAAGAGAAGAACACAGCGCTTCAGAGTAGTGATGAGTGTTAACTCTTATTTAGTTTCAATCCAATACCGATATTTTCAAGCCCAGTATCATTGATATCGATACCGATAACGATACCTCTGAATTAAACTGATCTTTTAAATTATTAAAATAATATAATTCGTAATTATACTCACTTAATATTACATTTTAAAGCCATGCTTTTTTGTTTTTGTTTTACATTTCATAGGTCTTTATTTTTGTTTACGCTGTCAGAAATGGTATTTTAGCCCTTTACTGGGGCAGTAACATCAGATCCATACCCATAAAAGGGAGCATATTAGTCCCACACAAGTATGCATGCTTTAAGGGTAGATACGCTACAAAGGTGCATCTTTGAAGGTACCTGATTCAAAATAATCATGGTGTTACATAAGTACTAAAATGTCATGTTATTATTATTACCATGGTAAATGTGTAGTTACTGCAGTTTTACTACAAATACTGTGGTAAAATGTGGTTACTGTAAAAAAAAAAAACGGTTAATTCTTGTAAAAGGCTGCCAGGCTTCTGTACTCATGAAGGTGAAACTTTAGCATATTTATTTTCTGCCACATTTATTAACAACAATCATAAAACCTAACACAATCCATTTGAACTTTTCACAACCAGTTTTTATAAATGTACTTGCACAAACTAGCCTATTTAAAATAAATATTACGTAAATAAACCAAGTTTGGGGTTAGTGAGATTTTGTAATATTTTTTGAATTAGCCTCATGCTCACCAAGGCTGCACTTATTTGAACAAAAATATAGTAAAAACTGCAACATTGTGAAATATAACCATTAAAATAACTATTTTATATTTTAAATATATTTTCAAATGTAATTTAAAATGCATCTGTGATCAAAGCTGAATTGTCAGCACCATTACTCCAGTGCCGCATGATCCTTCAGAAATAATTATAATATCATTTGCTGATTATTACTGCTGCTTCATATTTGTGTGGAAACCATGATGCATTGTTTCAGAATTAATTGTATACATAGTAACAATGACATGCAATGTAATGTAATGATGTGGCAATGTTTTCTTAAGATCTACTTATGCTTCTGGTGCTTTTGGGAAACACAAACAAACACTGTGACTGAGCCGTGCATCAGCAGCGAACGCTGTCTGTGATTGATTTATTTTGTCTTTCAGCATTTGCATGCGTTTCGATGAGCAGGAGAAATAGCTAACACAATTAGAGTACCACTGAGAAGCTTATTGATTGATAAATAAAATTAGGTGTTAAAAACAGGGTTCGTACGGTCATGAAAAACCTGGAAAAGTCATGGAATTTTAAAACCGCATTTTCCAGGCCTGGAAAAGTTTTGGAAAAATTAATAAACCCAGAAAGTTTTGGAAAAGTCATGGAAATCTATTTTACAAATCTTTGTATAATACAATTATGTTTATTCGGGTCCTGAATTTCATGCGGGATTGCGCATGGGCTATATCGCATATTTCTACTCTTTCCGCAGCTTTAATTTAAAATGATGGATATTCACACATTTATTCAATAGCCTATAGCTTGTAGGCTGAAGAGTAAATAGATCCACACAGAATATCAAATCGGTCATTTGAAAACGGATTCATCAGCTGTGTTTTCTCTTTGACTTTCTCTTAAAACACGTAATCAGCGCATCTCGTCTGCACTAAAGAGCTGCACGGTGCGATACAAGTCTTTCTCTGGCATTTTGGTACAGTTGACAGAATTGTCACCTGCCTAATCGGTTCATTGTTGCATTGTCACTAAAATGTAGCCTATTATTTGTTTGCACGTCTTTTTAAGCCGTTCTGTACTCGCGCTCCAGAGGCGGTTTCCACTGCGCTGCACTCAGTCATGTCCAAATGGCGTCCGTATAAAGCCGCCTTGCGAGCACCAAATTGACTTTGGTACCAAACAAGCTCAGTAGAATCCTGCACGGGCCTCAAACATACGCCCCAGTCCAATCCTTGTCCAGCAGATGATCAGAATTACCTTCTCGAGTTCGACTGGAGCCCATGTCTTTCTTTCTCTCTTCCCCATTACACAGCTGCTGTTCTAGCCATTCAAATAGTTCAGTTTCGTTTTTAATGGCAAAGCGTATTTCGTTTCTTTATTAAGTTAATTTAGAAATATGTTTGGAAAATTTATTTGTTTATTAAATTCAAGTTTTTGTTTTTAAAGTATCTTTTGAGCAATCGGCCAGCTGCAGACAGTGAGTTTGGCTATTATGTTTGATCAATTTAGCCTTCTTAAATCACCACTTGACTAAAATTAAATCTATATAAAATACTTAAAAAAGCATATCACAATGTTAGTTTAAACGTTTAACCTAGACAAACGTGTGCTATTAGACAGGTCGAGCTGCTCTTGTCAGTCGCGGTATTGTTTCCACGAGCGGCTAATCCTTTTCATCACCATAATAATTGATGGATTTCTAAAATACAAAAATGAGGAATCCTAAAACAAGCCCGATACCCGGCCCGCGTCTGATGTGAAAATTGTCCCGAAGCCATAAACTAAAAGTCGAGGCTGAAATATGGGGCTCTAAAAGTGCAGCTTGTTGCATTTAAGCGGCAAAATTACACACAAAATTACGTTAAAATGGCCATCCTGGTGAGCAGGGTGCAAACTACGGGGGAGCTAGGGGCTCCCCTTAATAATACATGGGCTCCCCTGAAAACGTGATTTGTGGAAAGTAGGCTAATTTATTTTTTGGGGGGTGGGTCTCAAAAAATATTGACTTTGACGTGCAATTTCAGTTTGTGTACTGTGATCATCGTGGATTATTATGTGTAAAATTGCAACAAAAATCATTAATTAATGCTTGACGATTGCGATTTAAACCTAACTCACTTCAATAAAGATAATTATAGGCCTACATGAGCATCTGCTGTCCTCGATTACAGCGCTCTTGTTAGGATGACAAAAAGCTTTAAAGTCTGCTCTGCCTCAGCGGCAAACAGCGCCGTCAATGTCAAAGTAATTGAATTCAAATCAAATCAAAGTAGGCGGAGTTTAGCGTTCACAGATGCTGAGCGCGCAGCGTCAGATTAATAAAAGAGAGCGAGGTAAGATGTTTAGTCAACTGTTTTAAAGAAATGTTAAATGACCAACAATTCTATTCAGTGAAGCAAACTACTCGACTTGTTTCTCAAATATGCCCATTTTAAGAGTGACAGAGAAGAAATGTGCATGTTTTAATTATCTGCATCTGTTTGTCCCTACAAACATTGAAACTGTGAATTTAGTTCTACTTTAAAAACACGTCTACTACTACTGTTGAAAAATAATACAACTTTATTTTATTAAGACATAATCACAAAATATTTTATTTTTAATGGTAGGCTAAATCCCCTTTATTTTTCAACATGTAAATGTTTAATTTTCATTCATTAAAATATAAATTAAATCGATGTTTCATGCCTTAATCTGATAACCAGTCAAATTTAAATACACAACACAGAATTTCTGAGGAAAAATAACAATTCATAAGGCTACTGTAAGAGTAAAAAAAATGTTGTATGCATTCAAATAATCAGATGAGCTAAAACAGAATTTGGCAACAATAAAACATAAGGTAAGAAAAAAATATAACATTTCATACGGCCATAAACATGTCATTTTTGTTACACTTTTAATAAATTAAATTGTATAAGTTTCATGATTTTAATTAATTAGACATGCTTTTTGATAAATACAATTTAATTTGATCATTAAAAAGGAGTCTATAAAATGAAAACGGAAAAAAACGGAATCTAGAAAAATTGAAACGGTAAAAAATGAATTTAGAAAAAAATAAAATGGAGTTTGGGAAAAATTAAAACGGATTTCATAGGGCCCTATATATATATATATATATATATATATTGCAAAACGAAATTCTGGCCTCATGCTTAACTGAGTTAAATAAATGATAATAGTGATATGTTCTCTGTGTGGAGTAAAGGTCCTTACACGCTGAGTCAGAAATGTTTGTATGCTTATGCGTCGGACATTTCAGACTGCAAGGACCTTCACATCTGGCGCAGTTTAAGCTTGTACTAAAACAAAAAAGCAAACAATAGTATTAATAGTCATTAATTTTAGTTAAAATGCTATGATAATTTGAACAGATTTTTATTCTTATTGTAAAATAATGTGAAATTAGGTCATGGAAATTGTCACAAAAGTCATGGAAAAGTCATGGAAAAGTCATGGAAATTTGTTGGTAAAAATGTGTACGAACCCTGTAAAAATGTCACTTTAGAAACGATATTTTTATGAGAGGATCGATCATTTTCGATACAACATCAGTATCGATACTTTAGGATTGATCCGCCTATCCTTACTTCAGAGCAAACGCAGCCAAACCTGAAGCTGCTGAGCGGCGTTTGGATCAATATGTAAAGATATGTTGTGCGCTTTCCTCACAATAACGTAAAAAACACAACAATAACTGACAGCAGTGAGAAAGCAGCAGTTAAGAAAGCATCTTATCACAGTCATGTGGATGTTTGGACAAGTTCTGCAGTTCAGTACTCTAGTGAAGTCCAGTTACATGTATTTATATAACACTTTATACAATAGATAGTCTTAAATCAAGCAGCTTTACAGTATTAAATATGAAAAACAGAGTCAGTGTTGCTTTCAGTTTGGGTTACAACTTGATTTTCTGTTATAAAGTAGCTCTCCAGTGTGGAGCTAGATGATGATCAAATATTTGTATTAGTGGGAAATAAAATATTATAACATTAAGGTGATAGTTTGATATAAGTATCGCTTTTTATTTATCTTCTTTCTTACCACTTGTTTCCCTTGTTTGTTTTAAGATTACTGATAAACTACTGTCGTTTGATTTGTTATCTATTTTAATTTGAGATAAATGATGTCTGAATTTATTATGTCTTTATAGGTATTTTCTTTAGTTTTAGTTTTAATAAATTGGAGTTATTTAGTAATGTTACTTCAACAAACTACATGGAAATTAAATAATATATATATATTTGGCTTAGTGTCATGTTAGAAGCATTATTATACTCATACCTTTTGTTGTTTTAATATTTTGAATAGTTTTTAGCTTTATTTTTTGTTTTCATTTAAATGTTTTGTTTTGAATTGTTGTTGTATGATTTGTCATTTAATTTAATTTCTTCATTTTCTTAAATGTGTATATATAGTATTTATAGAGTTTTAACTTATAGTTTTAGTTACTTTTTCTTATTTGTAAGTCGCTTTGGATAAAAGCGTCTGCTAAATGACTAAACAGTAAAAGTTAAAATAAAGTAAAGTTTGGTTAGCAGAGATCAAAGCTTGATCTAGCTCAGGACTGTTTTGATTATCATAACCCTATAAGGTATTGTAAGAGAGATTATGTTGTGAATAAGATGGTTTATCCAAAAATAAAATGTGTTATCACTTACAACATTGATGTGAATAATGTGACATTCAGTTACTTTTTCAAATAGTTAATTAAATGGTGAATGAGAGAGTCTTTTTCATCTCATTTTGTGTGCAATATATATATATATATATATATATATATATATATCTGTTGTATAAATATGTATAATATTTGTAATTACATAATATGATTTTCAAAAGCTGAAGTGATTACCTTTATTTATTTGTTATAATATGTATAACTCAATATTTTAAGTGACTACAAAAGCCGAATAATCAATACAAGTCTACTGATTAATCGACGATTAGTTGATTAACCGTTCTAATAAACATTAAATTAATAGATTATGAAAACAAGCATTTGTTGCAGCTCTAAAATACATACTAGTTAAGACACCTGACCCAATCGTGCTGGAGTGCTTAAAGCTGCAGCGTGTGCTTATAATACACAGAACTTTACAGTAGATGCTAATATATTTGCTTGATGTTATTCTGATCATGTTTGGTGATAAGCGGAATACAAATGTTTGACACTTCACATCACCTACAAAAACACCGTGGCACAGTGATAATATCTTATATATACGGTTCTTCAAAGTCCATTATGTGATGCATGCTAATAATAAAGGGTAAGTTAAAAGTATATCATTAATTACTCACCCTCGTGTCGTTCCAAACCCATAAGACCTTCGTTCATCTTCGGAACACAAATTAAGATATTTTTGATGATATCTGAGATCTCTCTGGTACTCCATAGACAGCAAGAACACCATCACGATCAACACACAGAAACATAGCAAGGACATCAGATGTTCAACCATAATTTTACAAAGCTACGACAATAGTTTTTGTGCACAAAGAAACCCATAATAACAATTTATTCAACAATTCTTCTCCCCAAGTTATCGTCTTCCACCATTGTCGAAATCAACGTAGTCAGCGTTGTTTATATTCAGTAGAAAGCGCGCACATGCTGAACATAAATAATGCTTATTACATTCTGGGATACTCTCCACAATGGCGGAAGACGGTAACTATTTTACCGATGACCTTACT
The DNA here is from genome assembly GCA_027564155.1 of Gymnocypris eckloni scoliostomus. NCBI lineage: Eukaryota > Metazoa > Chordata > Actinopteri > Cypriniformes > Cyprinidae > Gymnocypris > Gymnocypris eckloni. The sequence goes on along the minus strand of CM050424.1, from coordinate 27,768,912 downwards.
ACGTTTCTGTGCCTTGATCGTGGTAATATCCATGCTGTCTATGGAGGGTCAGAAAGCTCTCAGATTTCATCAAACATATCTTAATCTTTGTTCTGAAGACGAACAAAGGGTTTGGAAAGACACAAGGGTTAATAATTAATAACATAATTTCATTTTTGGGTGAACTAACCCTTTAAGTACTACTTGTATTAAATACTATCATGCTTTTCTGTCGCTTAAACAAGTTTCAAGGTTTTATTCGTCACATACTCGATTGTACAGAATATAATCCGTAGTGAAATGTAAATCAGGACAGGTCCGCTCAATGGACAGTGCAAAATACGTAACACAACACAAGAGAATATATATAAATATAGGTGAAAAATAAAACAAATAAAAAATAAAGAGAAAAATGTGCAATAAAATGTGCAATATAAGATATAACCTCTTAACAGTAGATACTGGTTCTATAAATGCCAAGATCATGTGTTTGATTCCTAGAGAGAGCAAGAACTGATCAAATATCAAATGCGCACCTTGAATGCAATGCAAATCGCTTTGGGTAAAAGCATTTATTAAATGCATAAATCAACGTATTATTGAGTAGTACATCATTAAGATTGAATCAATTGCTTGAATATGCTGATTTTTACAGTGCATATGGTGCAACGTATCGTAATAGCCACTAAAGAGCTGAAAAGTGGCTCGACATTGAGAGTTTCTGGGAACAGCTTTTCTCCGAGTCCCTCCCTCTTTCTCTCTCTCTCTGTCTTTGTCCACTTCTCCATGCGATCAGCACTCAGTATTCTAGTGCGCTGATCTGGCTTACGGTGCTGTCGGACTCTCTCCTGCATTTGTTTAGACTGTAGCGGACATTGTAGTCCTGAAGAAGCCACACAAGAAAGCACATTGTTCTTCCGGGGGCTGATCATGAGGTTTTTCCCAGAGCCTCCCGGGTCAAGTTTTTATAGGGCCTGTTTGGTTTTCAAATGCTCACCCCCTCCCTCGCTGTGCCTGTAGTGTTCAAACTTGTCTACATTTACTCCTTGTGTTTTTGTGCATGGTCGATGGCCTTTTAGAGAAAGGTGGCTGAAATAACTCTTTATTCTCCTATTGTTGGCTCATATTCGCTGTTTTCATGAACTCTGGCCCCAGCCATGGCAACAGCAAGAAAAATGTTAACAGTGATTGACAGGATTAAGGAAACCCCCCGTCCCCGTACGCATTTCAAACACCGGCAGAACAATGGCGTCGGGTGTGATTGAATTAATGAGCTAGCGTAGACTGTCAAAGGAGCACACATACTTTACATAAACCTGATTATCTTTGCATGGCAGAAACTGAAGAAAAGGCGGGGTGAGGGGGAGCGAGGCGGCCTTTCATTGGGCACCTCGAACGGAAGCATCAAAGTGTGGGTCGAGGCTTAGAAAGTGTTCTGGCGAGGCAAGCCCTCGTCTGCATGGGCTCTGCTTAGCATAAATCAACCGTGGGGTTTTAACAAATCTATTCAAGGAGCCGCGCAGGCCCAGAAAACAAGGCCGACGCTCACTCTCCCACACCGAGCGCTTTACCGGGTGCCGTTGTCGAGTCCAAACAGATCTCGTCATTTCTCCTGCCTGGTCCGAAGGTGATGAAGGTGACTAAGCTGACATCATGTCGAGCCCTGCCTCCTCTCTCCTTCCTAGAGGATCCACATCAGCAGAATTAGGTCTCTGAATGCATATTCTCTGCTAGTTATGTATCTTTATATGAGGAGGCATGCCTGCCCAAAGTGGCACTTGCCCTCTGGCAGATTTTTGTGTCAAGTGGATTTTAAATGCATGCACCAGCATTCAAAAGTTTATGTTTTTATTCAACAAGGATGCATTAAAATGATCAAAAGTGTCATTTTTTTTCAATTTTTATTAATTTAGATTGATATAAAACTGAATTGAATAGTACCGTTTTTCTGTATATTCTGACCAAATAAATGCAACCTTGGACTTCTTTCCAATTCTTTTTTGAAAATTCTTGATTTTAAATTGCATCTAAAAGTGTTTGTTTAAAAAAAAGTAAATATGATAGATTTACTTGTCATCAGGATGTAAAGTATACTGTATAAGTGACCCTGGAGCACAAAAGCAGTCTTAAGTCGCTGCTGTACATTTGTAGCAGCAGCCAACAATACATTGTATGGGTCAAAAATATTTTTTTTTCTTTTTATGCCAAAATTCATTAGGATATTATGTAAAGATCATGTTCCATGAAGATAGTTAGTAAATTTACTACCGTAAATATATCATTATTTTTTGATTAGTAATATGCATTGCTATGAACTTCATTTAGACAACTTTAAAGATGATTTTCTCAATATTTCTATGTTTTTGCACCCTTAGATTCCAGATGTTCAAATATTGTCCAATCATAACAAACCATACATCAATGGAACGCTTATTTATTCAGAATTCAGATGATGTATAAATCTCAATTTCGAAAAATTGACACTTATGACTGCTTTTGTGCTCCAGGGACACATATTTGCATGCCACAATTTGGTCAGCTCAGTATAGCTGCACTTTACAAAGTTTAACTAACTTTTCTTTCATCATCTTCTGTATATGTGTGCATTTGTCAGAAACTTTCATCCAAAGCAACTTGAATTTGAGATGCACATTTGGTCAACCCTTTCTTTCCCTGGGAATCGAACCCATGACCTTGTGTTGCTATGCCACGCTCTACTTTCTGAGAGACTGTACAGAAAACAATGTCAGGGATGGCCAGCTCTTATACTGGAGAGAATAGCTCAAATCAAACACACCTGCCTATCATTTTCTCATTACTTGTTTCATTCTACAACAGTGTTGGGAGTGACTAACTTTAGCTGTACTTTTGTTTCAGTCGCTAGACACTTTTTTTCCCTTCAAAAATCGTTTAACTTGTCTGGAAACAAGTTATAGTGTAATGAAATAAAAACTCGAAATCACCATCTCTCTATATCTAATATATTGTATTGCACACATGGTAGCAATGAATGGACAACTCAATAATAAAATGCGCTCCTCTAAACTCTGTCTCTAATTTGTGTTGTTGGGATGTATTTCTTAGAGAATCTATTCATGGTTCCTCTAACACAAAACGACTCTATAAATGAGTATAATGCAGTGTTTTCCGTCCCTCGTGTAATGAGATAGTATCTGCTGTGTGTCACTGTTTTTAATTATATGCACTTAGATTGAATTTCTTCAAGTTGAATTATCACTACTTTTATGCCTGAAAAATACATTTAATATGATGGTTTCATATTTAAAATAATGAGTTTTTAATTGCTTCAAGGTAATTATTTGCTTTACTGGTTTGTAGTGTAACTCATTCTAAAAGGTAACCACATTATGAGTAATCGATTTTGTAAAATAGATTACTTTAACTGTATTTTTTAATGCTGTGTTTGTCATCACTGTCTAAAGTGGACTTTAATAATTTCTCTTCATTCAGCCGGCCGTCATTCAGTGTTTGTTCGGGATTAAAGAGGCGGTTCGGACCAAACCCTCTCAGCATTCAGGTCCGGGTTCCCGAAGCTGGTGCAGTCCTATCTCTCTAATGTATTGCTGATACCTTGCATATTGAAAGATATAAATTGTACTTGGCACTGCGAGTTGAGGTGCATAAATTGGAATTCTGGGATGTCAAAGAATAATATACTTAGCATTATTCATAACGGAGCAAGATTAAAGCTCTCTACAGAGAAAGCCTATATGTGTGTCTGACATACGAGCTAATGCAGGCCTTTATCAGGCCGTTCTGTCAGTAATAGATATTCCTGTGGGTTCTGTGCACTGTGTTTCACTCTGCTGATAGAGCAAAATAAATTAGAGCCCAATAATGCTCTTCAGGCCGCTGTGTTTCCCCTACAGCGCTTGGTCCCATCGTGTGTACCAATATAACGCTATGAAAAATAGCTCCATAAATCTGAGATAACGGCCAGAAGTTAGTTCTGTTCAGACATATGTTAGGGGGAGACCGGAGCGATGCTCCTCTTCAGAGGTTTTATTTGTCTCGAGCTCTTTATTGTCCTCTCATACTCTGACCCGAGGGAGAAGCGTTGGTTTACACAGCACTAGCTGTTTCTGAATGTAGATTTTCTACAGATTGGTAAAAAAAAACTATATATTTTTTAACAATTGTTTTATATAATTGTCAATTTAGTTTTTTATAATAAAAAATTATTATTATAATTATTTTTATTTTTATCAGTATGTTGTTTTGTTTTTTCTTGAACCCAAACTGTATATTTTCGATGTGTATATCTGCTAAAATATAATTTTACCCCCAGTCTGTTGTTAGTTACACCAGTGTTGTTCCAGTATCAACATACTTATATTTATTTATTTAGTTAGTTAGTACGTTTAATTACTTTTATTCATGTATTTTCAATATATATATATATATATACATATATTGTTTTACTTTTAGTATTTTTATTTATTTATTATTAGTTATTTATTTATTTTGATATGTTTATTTCGGTAAGTTATTGTAGTAGGCTACATCAAGTTAAATGAAACAAAATAAATAAATAAATACTAATTATATATTTATATATATATATATATATATATATATATATATATATATATATATATATAAACTTATTTTATTTATGTCAGCTAGCTGCCAAGGCTATATACTGTATATACATATAATTAAATACAAATAATTAAGAATTAAATATGCATATTCAAATCATATACCCTGATGCATATTTAAAGTAATTAAATATGCATAACCCTGATTTTATTTTCATGATGTTAACATGAACACTTTAATAGATTTCCATCTATATAATATTGTTTTTCTAAGTTGAATGAATGATGTATTTATATAAGTTACATTTACATTTATGCATTCAGCAGACGCTTTTATCCAAAGCGACTTACAGTGCATTCAGGCTATACATTTATTGTCAGTACATGTGTTCCTGGGAATTGAACCCACAACCTTTTGCGCTGCTAACGCAAAGCTCTACCACTGATCCACAGGAACACTTTAGGAAGGACAATGGAAAAGTGTCTTAAGACAGAGATAAGTCAAAATTCAGAGATCTCAGTATATGATCTCAATATGAACCCAAACATTTCTCATTAAACTGCTCCACGTCTCAAGACTCAGCGACTGTATTCTTACTACATAGCCACAATAGTCTCATGTTTTTTTATTTTTTTAGAGACACGTAACAAAGATGACACATAAATGAAGCTGTGGTTCACTGCAGCGTCCAGCAGGCAATATAAAGCACATAGTCCTTCAGCAGATCCAGCCATTCACTGCAGTGAGCAACACTCTTCATTCACAGTCTGCAGAGGCAGATTATTAGCTCAGCGTTACTCCATTCATTACCGTCCCATTAGTCACTACAGATTGATCAATACATCATGCATTGAACATCTTGAGCGTGGATGTCTGGAGCCATTGTGGCCCTGCAGATAATGACTCCTTTATTCAAAACAACTTGTAGGAACAGGCAGATAAAGACAGGCGAAGAGAGCATTATTGTGAGATTATAAGAAAGGAGTCTGAAACAGCCGACTGCATGAAGAAAGATCTGAGATGGTCTCAGAGAGCTGTGTGTGGGAGGCAGTGAAAGAGCGAGCAGACACAAGCTCCTCAAAACCTGATGTCAGCAGATACTGAGCCGTTTGCTGCAGCCGCTGCTGCTCAAGTCTTCTGCTATAACTATCTGTTGTAGCTGGCAGTAAAGCAGTGCTGTGAGATTGATCGAGTCTCCATCTATGGACTGCATTTCTGGTTCTGTCACTGATGTTATATTTACTGAAAACACCCCGGTTTCTTTGCAGACAATGCTGAAACCACCACATGCAGCACAATGCAACAGACTGCTATAACTCTCAGGTGTGATCGTTATTTCAGATGCAGATGTTTGAACAGAAAAAATTATAATTCTGCAGTTTGGACCTGCATTTATTCTGAGCTCAGAGAGGTTCATTGTGATGTAGTTCCTTTGGGTTGAATGCATTTCTGAGTTATATTTTTGTTATAAATATATATATATATATAAAATATAAATTAGTGCTGTCAAAGGATTAATCACATCCAAAATAAAAGTGTTTTTGATTACATAATATATGTGTATGCATGCATCATGTATATAATTAAGAGCAATATAAAAATAACATATACTAAATATTTTTATATTTTATATATTTTTCATAAATATAAATATATACATGTACATATTTTCTAAATCTATGCTGTATGTGTGTATCTTTATACTATATATGCATAATAAATATACAGTACACACACATATACAATCTAAACTACAACTTTTATTTTGGATGTGATTGATTATGATTATATATATATTCATAATATATGGTCTTTCCGACTGGTCTTCAACGAGCCCAAGAGAGCCCATGTTACTCCTCTCTTTGTCTCCTTGCACTGGCTCCCAGTTGCAGCTCGCATCCAGTTCAAGACACTGATGCTTGCATATAGAACAAGCACAGGCTCAGCACCCACCTACTTCCACTCACTATTACGAATCTACATCCCCTCCAGAAGCCCCTCCTACTTCCACTCACTATTACGAATCTACATCCCTCTCCAGAAGCCCCCCTACTTCCACTCACTATTACGAATCTACATCCTCCAGAAGCCCCGCCTGCTTCCACTCACTATTACGAATCTACATCCCCTCCAGAAGCCCCTCCTACTTCCACTCACTATTACGAATCTACATCCCCTCCAGAAGCCCTACTTCCACTCCACTCTATCCCCTCCCCTACTCACTATCTACATCTACTTCTCAGAAGTCTACACGCCTACTTCCACTCACTATTACGAATCTACATCCCTTCCAGAAGCCCTGAGATCTGCTAGTACTTCCACTCGTGGTACTACATCACAGAGGCCTACTTCCAAAACTCACTATTACAGATCTACATCCCCTCCAGAAGCCCGCCTACTTCCACTCACTATTACTTCTACATCCCTCCAGAATGCCCGTCTGGACTTCTCACTGTCAATCTACATCCCTTCAACAACTGAAAACTCATCTCTTTCAACTCTTGACTACTTAAAAAAAAAAAAAAATTGAACTTTCACTTTTCTTAAGCCCTCTCTCACTTTACTCTTATCTTGAAGCTACTTCCCTCACTTATACAGAACAATGCCTGAGACTTGGTGTTATTGGAACTTCCTCTGTATGTTTGCCTCTTCAAGATTAATCACTTTATGTACTCCCCAATTGTAAGTCGCTTTGGACTAAAAGCGCTCTAAATGACTAAATGTAAATGTAAATGTATATATATATATATATATATATATATATATATATATATATATTATATATATATGTGTACAGAGAAAGAGTCACTATTCCCATCAAACTGCATCAGAAGTCTGAGATCTGCTGGTGTCAGTATGATTTGTTTACCATCACAGAGGCTCAAAATCACTCTCAGAACATTCTGCTCACGTTCCTGGCGGTGGAATGATCTTCCCATCCAAAATGCTGGATCCCAATCTTCAATAACAACTGAAAACTCATCTCTTTCAACTCTTGACTACTTAAAAAAATATATAATAATAATTTGAACTTTCACTTTTCTAAATCTTTGTCTTTATCTTTCTCTCCTTCCTTGCTAGTATGTACTTATTTGAACAATGCCTGAGACTTGGCTTCCTCTGTATGCTCCCCAATTGTTTATATATATATATATATATATATATATGTTGTACAGAGAAAGAGTTTTTCCCATCAAACTGCATCAAATGAATAGTTTGGTGTCAGTATGATTTGTTTCATTGTTGAAAGAGTAATTCTAAAGCTGAATTTGCTGATCAAAAACAGTGTTGTTTGAAACATCAGGATTACTACAAACTAAATCAGCTGTCATGTGCTTATGTGTTAAACTGTAATTTATTTCTGTGATAAAAGCTGTATTTTCAGCATCATTACTCCAGTCTTTACTCTCTTTAGCGTGACACAGTTGTGCGATCGCTGATTATAGCTGCTCACAGTCCCACACCAGATATTTGTTGAAAAGCCACTGCTCCATCTGCAGCAATTACAGGAATGAGACGCACGTCAGGGTAATTTGAGCATTTCGATGGTCCTCCACCTCTCTAGGGTTAGGTTCCTGGGCTGATAAGCATGCTACGTACATGCTCTTTAAAAGTTGATGCTGTTGTAGATCAGTTTCATTGTCTTTCACCTGTTAATGTGATGTTCAGCAGGCTATGAAGAGGAACCTGCTCGCTCATTTTATCACCCATAAATAAACATCAAGAACCAAGGTTTAATTTTTTATGAAGGCGATCATGCTGGCTCAGTCTCGTAACCCTTCCAAATCTTCATGATATAAAACCTGCTCGCTCATTTTATCACCCATAAATAAACATCAAGAACCAAGGTTTAATTTTTTATGAAGGCGATCATGCGTGGCTCAGTCTCGTAACCCTTCCAAATCTTCATGATATAAAACCTAAAAGCGGTCAAGCTGTCCCAGTGGACCATTTCAGTTGAAATTTGCTCGGCCAGATATAGGAAGATAGAAGTCGAGTGAAGATGTAATTCGAAGGTGCTGCGCAACAAAGACCCGTTTTCTTCAGACAAAGCCTTTCAGCGGCGCAATCGAAGAAGCCATTGGCTCACCTTGACAGCTCCTCTACCCACAATGCACTAAGTGGATGATTAAAAAGAAATGGAGGGTTTTACTGCGGGGTATGCGTGGCCTCCCTGGAGTCCCTGGAGCCACTGGAGCGCGGAGCTACAGCTGTCCTCCAAACAAGCCCGACATTTTTTATTTATTTCTTATGAAATATTGATGCGTGTTATGAAAGGTTTAAAATAATGTGTCTAGCCTCCTCCGGCCCGGCCACGCTGTTTTCTAATGCATAAATAATTCCGGGCCCTCGGACAGAGAGCCGCACATTAGGCGGGGATGTAGCCGATGTATCGCATTCTTTCTGCCTGAGAGCCAAAGCAGCCACTCGTAATTTCCTACATTTATACAATCGCTTAATAATTGATGGACAAATTTAGGGAGTAAAACTCCAACACAATATGACTTTATGTCACAGGGTTAGTCCCTGCAGAATCTGCTTTTTGATTTTTGATTTCCGCAGTCTGTCCTTGATGAGGTCTGGCTGTGCATGGCTGGAGATAAGCGCCGCTTTAGCCCATTATAAGGCAAGGGGGAAATGTTTTGTTTCTGAACATAAATGGGTTTTTCACACTGACATGAACCCGGTTTGATTGCCTGGCCGACGCACAGATGGGATGGGGCGACCTCTCGCTTTCTCATCTTAATATCGAGAGTAATGTACAGTTATGTCCGCAATTGTCAGCCAGATCTGTTTGCCTGATTCTGGACCAAGGCGGCGTGGCAATATCGCTCTCAATGCTTCAATTAATGTACAGCTGCTCGGACGGCGCAGGTACAGTTGCAATGCTGCGACACCATCCTGACACTGCTGCCAACTTGAAATAAAAGAGGCTATTTAGCCGACAGTGTTTTCAAATGCTCCGGGCGCGATTGTAATGGCATTTCGTCTAATAAGGTGAGCGGAAATCCTCTGGACTGGATGCAAAGCGAGTGCAAAAATGAAGGAATTGTCCATTTAAGCTCCAATGATCCAGAAGAATGCGAGAGAGGTTTGCATCGACTGTCACACCTGAGAGACTGAGTCTTTTGGAGTTAGCTTGTGCTAATATCCGCTCTTTGTCTTTCCCCTCCACAGACTCACTCGAAGGCGTTACGCTAAACACAGTTTATAGCTTTAGATGGAGACCAGTTTGGTCTTTTATTGTGGCAACAGAGAGAATATGGTGGATTGATTGACTGACAGTTTTTTCATTTTCAAAGCAGCAATATTAAAGTAACGTAACTGTTACACAAAATTATGTTTATTTTTGATGGCAATATGGTGGTTTATTTTTGATTATATATATGCCATTCAATAAATAAAAATAAAAGTGTCAATAAAAATAAATAGTGTTACCTTAAAATGCATTATTATTACTATTATTATTGACAACAATAATACTTATTATTAGTATTGTAACTGATGCAATTAATTGTAGCTTTAGCATTTTAGTAAATTTCTTTCATTCATTCTTTCTTTCTTTCTTTAAATGCTAAATGCATAAATGTAAATGTAAATGTAAATGCCGTTCAAGCTTGTAAATAAATATAAATCAAATGTTTTAGTGAAAAATAATGTTAAAATGCATTGTATTCTTAATGTTATTCATATTGCATGCTGTGTGCATTTTATTGTTTGCAAAATTGTCAATTCTCTTAATGTTTTATGTTTTTATTATTAATGGCATTTAAAGCTGTGAATAAATAAAAATAGAAGTGTTAATAAAATTAGATGGTTCAAATAGTAGTGATAATGGATTTTAATACTACTAATACATGTTATATGAGTTTTAATATTAGTTTGACATTTAAAGATGTTTATTGAGGTTAAATTGTCAAAAATTCAAGGTAAATGCTGATATTGATTTTTGGCATTGTGGTTTAGAAATGTAGTAGCCTTTGGTGGCAGCGTGTCAATTAGTGCATGTGACAATCTTTAAATGGTCAATGAATATAAAAATGAGTAGAGCACCTTTGTACTTGAGAGGTTGACATTCTCCGGCATATCCTTTGGGTTTTACTCAAGACCTTTCCATAAACAGAGATGACCTCAGGACCCTGACTGACCTCTTCAGATCAATGACAACTTCTCCTCTTCTCTCAAGAGCTGCCCGTGTAAAAATAGCGCTGGAGGCAATGTTGGCCATTTTCAGTTGTGAGCGCACTTAAAAGTCAGCTGGCCAATCTTTATGATGACCGTCCACAGCTGCACACACACACTCACGCACGCACACACACACACACACACACACACAGGACACTGAACAAAGCTCGACGAGCCCTACCTGCAACCCATCGTTTCTAACCATGATTAATCTGATAAATAATAAATATATCAATCTAGCCTTCAGACAAGGACAAATTTTTAACAGCAGGAAGGCACAAGACCCCCTTCAACTGCTGAATTAATTATTTAATGATTAATTTTTGGGGAAATGAGAAGAGTTTTGGTTAATGCTGTCCGGTTGTTTGATTATATGTCAAACGCGTCAGCCTTCAGACACACACCTCGTCGTCACATGCTATTTTTTTTCCCTCTCTCTAAAAAAGCCTACAGGCGCTTGACACTGGGATCAGATGTTGATCATCTCAGGATAAATTAAAGTAACAATTTCCAACACCTTGTGAACATGGTGGCTTTGAATAACCCCCATTTTGTCAGGGTTCACAAATGTTTGGTAATGGAACGTCCAGAGCTGTATGTGCGTATGAATTTTTCATCAGGTCAAATTCTCATCTGCTCTTCAGTGTTTGTTGAACAGAAATGCGTCAACCGTTATTCTTCTGAGTTATTCCTCTGAGCAGAATTAAATGTAAATTCAGCTTCCTTGTAGGTTTTCACATGCGTGTCCTTGTACAAATGTAACACCTTTCCTACAAGGAATTGCACTCGCGTCTTAGTCACAAATGTGTGGAAGCTGCTTTCAGGATAAATAAATACACAATTTATTTGAAATATATTAAAAAAAAAAAAAAATTGTTTTTTATATAAATGCTTTTTTGTTGTTAATTGTTCATAAAAAAAAGAAAAAAAGGGAGAAAGTCACAATTGTGAGATATAAACATAAATAGTCCAATAAGTAAACATCTCAAAATTGTCACTACATCTCACAGTGCTGGAAAAAATGTCAGAAGTGCAAAAATCTGATTTGTGAGATCAAAGTTGCATTTCTTTCTTTCTTTCTTTCTTTCTTTCTTTCTTTCTTTCTTTCTTTCTTTCTTTCTTTCTTTCTTTCTTTCTTTCTTTCTTTCCCATGGTGGAAATGGGCTTCCTTATAAATGCAATAATCGCTAAGTTATGTTGAGCAATTATTATAATTATTAATAATAAAACTATTGCCATTATTATCTATAATAATAATAATAAATGTCATTATTGCTGTTCATTTATGTTTGCAAAAGCCTCAAATGAATGCAACAAAAAAGCAATTCAAGATGCACCCTCAAAACGAATCACACCTTGCATAGTATGAAATATAAGCCACTTTGTAAAATAACATCTGATTTTGCTTTGAAAATGCTTGCATTGCACTTGCTTTTTTGAGAAGTTGTCATGATTTCCTGATATGTTCTGAAACATGACATGATAAACTCAATCTAAACCTACTTTAAACTTGCTCTTTGATGAGTACTAATCATGCAGATTTTATGAACTCATGTTCATTGACTATATGGACTATTTGTAATTTTAAAAATGCATTTGTCACACCGCATGATTTCAAATGCAAAAACTGATTAGAAGATTTGAATCTAAAATGTGTTGATTTAATGTACCGTTCGTTTCAGGATGTCTGGTTACTGTCGGTTTAGTGAGAAGAGCTGACTGTCTTTAAAGCACAGACCCTTGTTTTGCTCATCATCCTCACTTGTCCCATTTCAATCCGCATATAAACACAGGCCTGCCCTGAATGTGGGTCAGGGGACCCAGGGTTTAATAGGGCCAACAACCCAAATATCCCTGGGTCCTGCACAATACATTTCCCTACCCAGAATGAAATAAATAAATGAGCAAATATCTGTTAGTGAGCCGGGGAATCAGTTGTGGACTGACAGAGCACATTGTCTGAGGCAGCTCTACCGGTTGTTACAAGCGTCAAGACATTAGGCCAAACAATAGCTGGATTGGCAGCATCATCAATCACACGGCCTGACAGTTGACTTCAGTTTGTTTATTCCTCTCTGCATAATAAGCGATCGGATCAGGTTTAATTAGATATTGGGTAATCAATCATTGCCAACAAGGTACTTGGCTAGCAGGTCCCAGCACGTGGCGTTGTCAAAAAATAAATGACAAACGCGAAACCCGCACGACAACAGTCAAGAAGTAACACATGCTATTAAGAGGTCCAAGCGGTGCTTTTGAGAAGCAGCCTGATGAAGACAACAATGTCGGATGCAATTAACTCTGCCAGCAGCATAGGCTATTTACATAATGAATGAGCAAATGCAATTTTAATATGTTTGGTTCGCACTAAAATGCAGCAGCTAGAGCAGAATACTTACATGCACTGCATGTGCGCGTAATGACGATTGCAACAGATATTCTAGCTTGTTACTGGAAGTTAAGTCTGGATGCTTAAGATGATAGTTGATCCGAAGCACATCGTAAGGACATGGAGTGAGTCGCAAAACCACTACGTGAGCACAACACACAGAAAAGCTAATGCAGAATAAAGCATCTGCGCTCATGCCTCTCAGCTCCGTTGATGAGACAGTTACAAGTTTATAACATCTGCCTACTAATGTTTGATCAGTGATGAAATATGCCAAGGTGACAACATCATGCTGCCCTGCATTCATGAACAGGGGGGCTATTAAAATTTCAGCGGGCTCAGAGCGGAGCCTTGCTGGACCCCGTACTCCCCAAACAGTGCTCGGGATTGAGACGACTTCACGAGATGTCAGAAACAATATCCGGATGGCGTTTGTCATGCGTATCCCTTCTCTGACGTCTGTGTTCGCTCTGCTGCCCCACTGAGAATTTGCTTCTGGATGAAGGAAAAAACAAAGCAAATCTCATCCAAAAAGCAGCGCTTCACGCTGTCCTGTACAACTGATTTTAGATGGGCTAAACAAGAAAACGCTGGCACTCGGCCACAGAAACAAAAGGCTGCTGTGTGGAGAGCGGTCGCGTCCTTTAGTGAGCCGTCCCTGGGCTTGCTTTGTTGCAGATCTCGCGTATGCCAAGCCCATTCTCCAACCAAATGTCAACTGTCAGCGCATGGCTCATCGCTTCAGCTAGGTGCATCAAGCAGAGACGCCTCTTGGGTGCCCATGCCAGCAACCATATTGCTTTGGGTGAAAGAGCGTCTCTTATAGTATGAGAAGATGCTCACCGGCCAGATGTGATGCCACCATCTATATCAGAACGACAGCAGTGAATGTGCAGCTGGATCTCGATGTGAAATGTATGTGTTTTGACTGAGATGACCTATTTATAGAGTTGAAAGATGCATTGTTTCCTTCCTGTTATTGACATACATGTCACTCTGGCCACATGAGTAGAACTATGTTTACATGCACACAAATAATTAGTGCAATGACTCAATCGGCCTGAAAAGCCAAAGCAAACACCTCAACCTATTGGATGTATCTCACTCCAAATGAAATGTTGGTATTGAATAGGGTGGTGTAGACCTGAAATAATCTGATCAACAGGAAAAAAAAATAAACATGTAACAATTTTCTCAGTCAGATTCAAAAATATCTTGTGCACATGCCAGGATTTTACATCTTGCGAAATGTATGAAGACAAAATATTTCCTATTATTTGCTTAAAAAAATATTTATAGATAGCTTATTAGGGCAAAATTACCTTTATACTTGCAGTATATCTGCTGACATTAAAATGTTGTTTAGAATACATGAAATGCACATGTAAATCACAACATTTAGGGATCGTAACAACTTTTCAAAATGTACAATCGGATTGAAAAAAATATATATAATTGTGATAAACTTTAAAAATACTTCAGTGGAAACCTGTTCATCGGTTAACTATAAGTTCACTTACTATGCAGAGCGAATAACAAAAACTGTAATAATCTAATCGTACATTAATGTGTTTTTACAGTAAAACACTGCATCACACCAGTTTTTTTTATTGTTTACAATGATGACCTGTAAACTGACAGTTCCATAAATTATGTGTATGGCAGTTCACATTGATAGTATTTTGTTTAAATGTTTATATTTCTGAATAGTTTCTGTTATCAGTAATGTACATGCACATGTACAGTAGGGTTTTATGTTAGAACTCGTGTTGTTAAATGAATGTTTGTTGTATTATTCTAGTGTAATGATGGTGTTTTGTGAATGGCACTGTGCACCTTCTGTATGTTAGTGGAAAAGATGATGATTCACATTCTCTGAACCACCTGTGTTATAGAGGTTGTCAGCATATGTTAAAGATACGACACTGATAAGAGTGGTTCAAAGAGGAAAGCTACAATGTTGCACTTTGAAATCGTGTTTGGAATCTTGTTGATTCCAAACTCTTAAGATTCCGGACTCTAGATGATGACAGACCGCAGGTGTGTCGGGGACATTGGTGGACTCCAGAGCACTGTTGATCGATCATGATGAAGACGGCCCGTCTCATTTGCTTATCTTCAGCACATGGATACCGGCGTGAGCGTTCACTGTCTTTTGTTTGTCCCTGTTTGTAAGAGAGGACCAGCAGCTAAATAATTCAGCGTGAGTAAGAATCAGCATATCTTAGCGAATGCTTAATGTGCCAGATGCATGCGAGGGACAGGTTCATTTCAATTAGGCCTATTGTTACCGACAATGAGGTGACAAATTCATTTCATCAATGGGCCAGACAGTCCGCGTCTCTGCTTTTGTACCTGACTTGTATGTTTACCTCCTTTTCCTCTCCGTCTCTCTCTTGACATGTTTTTGTCGTTTCCTCCACCCACTGGCATCTTTTGCAGCCCTCCCTCTGTCTTTTGTTTTCCCCTCACGAGTGTTTGGCGAGGCTTGTGTTACCTGAGATGGAGTGACTCTCAGGTCCGGACATAGGAGCGTGTTTTCGAGGTCAGCGTGATCTCTCTGGCTAATTGGATGGGTGTAAGCTAAGCCGGCGTCATGATGACTTTGATGTGACACGGTAGAGGCCTGTGACTGTGAGGAATGACGCTGACTCACCTCCACTGCTGCTGTTGTTGAGCTACTTGCTAATAAAAGTGCCGCTAAACGCGCTGTATTACAAGAGGAGACTGTATAGAGGGGGGTCATTAATTTTTCACGCAGTGCTTGGGCTGCTAATGTTTCATGTCTTTTTGAATCGGCGTTTTGTCCTCCTTGTCCGTGAGATTGGTAGGTTTCCATTCACTGAATCAGCTAGCTATGGCTTTATCATGAGAAGCAGGAAGGGGGTAATTTAATTGTCATTTAATACATTTATGTTAAGTTCACACTGGACAAAGTATTTAAACACTTACCTGCATGAACTGACTTCACACATCTATGAAAATACATAAATTGAAATATAAAACATCACCAAACTGTGACTTTGAGAAGTCAACAATGATAAAGACATGTTGCAAAAATATCAATTTCAAATAACTGCTCAACTTTTTTGTTCATCAAATAATCCTGAAGAAAATGCATCATGGTTTCCAAAAAAA
Source organism: Gymnocypris eckloni scoliostomus (assembly GCA_027564155.1). Lineage (NCBI taxonomy): Eukaryota > Metazoa > Chordata > Actinopteri > Cypriniformes > Cyprinidae > Gymnocypris > Gymnocypris eckloni. The sequence continues at coordinate 27,752,657 of CM050424.1, read as the reverse complement.
AACAAACACTGAAGACTGCAGTAATGATGCTGAAAATACAGCGCTGCATCACATAAATAAATTACATCTTAACACATATTCACATAGAAAACAGCTGTTTTAAACCGTAATAATATTTTTACAATATTACTGATTTTACTGTATTTTTTTTCTAATTGAATTGAGCTGTATAATGAAACTATTGTCTTCAGTCTTCATATTCAATTCTTGAATTTTGCCACATTAACACGCTATTTTCCTGTTTATTACTTTGAAACAATCAGTATTGTGTAAAGTGCTACATGTGACTTGACCTTGATCAAATAAATACAGCTTGGTATTTATTTACTTGGTGAGAATAACATATTTATTTTGATAATTTGAATGGTCATACAGTATATATGATTGTAAGATGTTCACTGGTCATGAGGAGTCAGTAGTTTCAAGGGTTTTGAAACTACTGAAAAAAGACAATATCTGTTGCTTATGTATTTATTCTCAATCAAGCTCTTGACTGCACGTCTTTGGGTCTGTAAACAGCCTCATCGGGTCGATTGGATCAGTAGAGCTCTCCTCATCTCCAGCGCTCTTTAATCTCATCCGCTCGCGTAATCAGTCCAGAGCCAGTAACCACAGGACTTTTGATTTGTCCGGCTATTTATTAGCTTGAAGCATCTAGAAAGAATCTTTGATTAATTGGGGTTAGTCACCCCATATAACAAGGTCAAAGCTCCTGAGCTCACTGTGTTTTTTTCATTTACATCAATTAGAGGAGAGAGCCGAGGGCTAGTCGGCCCCTCTGAAACGCTCTTGTGTGCGCGGGCCGGGACTTGTTTAAATATAACTCTTAGAGAGCAGTAATGAAGTTAATGCAAATGAGACATTCTCTCGTTCCCTGCCACTTTCTTCTCTCTCTTACATTTCCTTTAGATACTGAAAGCCAATTACAAGCTGGAAGGCGAAAGGCGGACACAGAGGAAAAGGCCTTTGGAGAAACTAATAATGGCTGAAGTTTGTATGGATTGAAAATGAGATGAAAGAGAAGAAGTTGTCCGAAGCGGTCATTTGTCGTCTCATTAATGCAGAATGAAGTCATACTCGCTGACCAGACAGGAGTCATATTCTAGCCTCGAGACCCGTGTGTGTTGACGTTTCACAGCAGAGGATCTTAAGGATTTCTCATGGCACAAAATTCAATTTTAAAACGGTATATTAAAAAATAACCAGCTCAAAATATCTGGACAGTGAAGTCATATGCAAACATGCATTAGTGCAATTGTTTAAGAAACAAAATTCCTTAAAAGAAAGACCTTTGTACTAAAGAAAGATGCACAGAAAATAAGTGCACTAAAACAAAAGTATCAGTGTTGTGTGACTGTGTTTGTGAAGCATCAGTGGAATCTGGTCATAGATCTTATACATTGTTATTTATTGTGGTTTAGAGATTTCTTGGTTTTCAGACAGAGGGCGGCCTTGTGTCACCAACACCTCTCCTGATCCGCCCCCTTATATGCAAATGAGCTGCACATGATCACATGGGTTTCAATCAGAGACTCAGCACAGAAAGAACTGCTTACTTTCACATATCATTAATCTCATTATCCAACCCATTCCAGACCATATTTTTTAAGTGCCAGTACATCTAATGCTCTAGAACAGTTTCCAGTGAACTTTACAGATGAATAAGCATTTTTTTTAATAAGACTATAAGGCTTATTTCTTTGTACAAGTGGAATTGTGAAGAAATGCCAAACATTGACACTGCTGTGCGTCTTTCAACCAATCAACCACAAACACATCAATGTATGAAGAGTTCATTTGCAAAAGCAGATAACTCAGTTTTTAACTATTTAAAAAAATAGTTATTTTTTAAAAACTATTTTTTTTTTTTATTCCAATTAATCTCAATCTAACCACAGTTGGGTTGTTTTGATTAAGTAAAAATAACTACAAAAACGAAGCTAACTGACACAATAAAAACATGATAATATAATAAAAAACAGAATTTTTTGAAAATGTTAAAAACTGAAGTTATCTGTATGTGCAAATAAACTCTTAAAACAAACAAACTAAGCTCAGATGAGCTTTATTTGTCACATACACAATTATACAGAGTATAATGAGGAGTGAAATGTGTTCTCTGCATTTAACCCATCCAAGTGGAGGAGTGGGCAGCCGACTGTGCGTCACCCAGGGAGCAGTTCGGGGTTCGGTGCCTTGCTCAAGGGTCTCACCTCAGTCGTGGACACTTCCTGCCAGAGCCGGGATTCGAACCCACAACCTTGGGTTACCTCGGGTTTCAAGTCCAACGCTCCTGTTCAAATACTCTAGCTTCCAAAACAGTCCCGAGGAAGGCTTCTTGATGCACCGGACGTGATGCATGCTCCCTATGAAGGGGCGTCTCTAACGAGCGTCCAGCGGACAGTACTGACCACTGACAGCAGACAGCTGCCTGATAAAGCGGCAGGAGGAAGGAGAAACGGCTGACCACAAAGCGGGCGGCATCAGATAGAGTGACAACACGCGGATGAACACATGTTCTGGGCCGTAGATTATGACAGAGCACAGTTATTTCCTGTCCAGCTACATTTTCAATTTCCTGCCCAGCACTTTAGTTTTATTACAGTGATAAGCGGATAGCATCAGCCGTATCCATGACAATGGCCTGATAACAACAGTGTGGAATAATAACAGATCTGCGCTGCATGGGAGAGAGACTCTATAGCATGCTTTTGTGTGTGTGTTAATGAAAATAATAACCATTCAGCTGTGCTTCTGAGAACTAGATTATATCAGTATTAATAGCCAGGCCTAATACATTCTTAATATAGTCATCAAAGTCACAATAATGATTGACATCCAAATTTAGAACATGCATGCAAGATATGCTCCATATATAGACATAAATTCAGATTTCATAACATAAGCTTTGTGGGTTTATTATGTTATATTGATATGTTTTAATATATATCTATGTTCAACTTTATTTTTAATTTTAGTTATTTATTTATTATTATTTAAAATAATGAGCAAATAATCACATTTGTTTGTGTATTGATTTTATAAAATAAAAAAAATTCAAGTATAATTTTAGTAAGTTTATGTGTATTTGTCGTTTGGCATTTGTAATTTTTTTACATTTATGAATTAATATTTTATTTTCATTTCATTTCAGTTTGAGTTTTAGTAATTGTAACTTTAGTACTTACATGTATCTGCTTGCATACATTTTCAAAACTTTGCCTCTATTTTTTTTCAAAACTTTACAAACAAATCCAAGAATTGCACATAAAATATGAATTGCATCACATCTCATGCTAAATGAAGCAATGCTTCAAAATATCACAAACACATCTCAAAAGCAAACATTTGCAAACACCTTTGCCACAATATTAATTCCTGTTATATTTGTGGCTGTTGCATTTTGCAAAAGGTGTTTTGTGAAATTGAATACTGAGTCAAAAGCTGATAATTAGTGTCTGGTTAGTTAAAGTTATAACACTGGGTAGATTACTCCAGAAACCGTTCCTAATTGATGTTCATTCTCATATAATAGGCTACAATGTGTCTATAGCATTCACATTGTATTGTAATTTAAAAGGGATCAGATATCCAGCGACTGTTCTTTAATTAGATGAGTTTCAGCTGCAGCACATGACAATAGACAGCAGTCTCCATCTGCCATGAAAACAATACAACGACTGAGAGTCATAAAACAGCTCATATAGTAAAGGACTGTGTCTCATTCAGACGCCCTGGCCTTGTATCAGCCCAGCACACTGACTTACACCCCAGATGCCTAGTATGGGGGTATTAGGGGTGGTTTGGCTACTTCTGTCAAGATTGGGACCCAAACCCCTCCAAATAAATACAAAAGTACATTTTCCATGAACATATACCGTATGCATACAAATTATATTTCAGTTGGTCCAAGGTGTATATTTTGGTATATATAGGTGCTAGTAAACAGAAGCTGCGTCTGAAATCAGATATCGTCTAGTAGGTAATATGTTTGTTTCGAAACTTACTTTGTGACCATAAAAAAGTATGCTCTGTATAGTATTAATCTCTGTAGTATGAATTACATTTTGCATGTACTATGTCCACATGTTGTGTCGCTTCGTGAATCCTCTCCTGTGGCATCATGGGATAGTAAAGTGTTGACTAGATGCACACTTTTCACCTACTGGGTTATGAATACAGTGAATTCAGACATACTACTCTTTTCATGTATTGTTTTTCACCTACTATTATAGTATATAAGTAGGCAAATTCAGGAGCAGCGATGGTCACCTAAAAAGGTAACATAGCAAAATGATTTGATATTTAGTATCACATGACTTAATTTTTTTTTTTACACATTTCTTGTCTCATTATTTGCATTTTGTCTGTTACGACTGCTGTTTTTATTCCTTTCGCACTTCAATTATCATTTTGGCCATCCAGCCAGTCTATTGGAAATAGTTAACCAGTGGTTAAACAGCTGTTTATTAACTCGTTAACTCATATACTAGCTGGCTTCACTCTGCTTTTCACAACATACTCGATTCTCAATGGATAAAATTCCTTTTATTTTCTCTTAGAAAAGTCAGAAATATGCCATGATATGCATTTTTAAACCGTACACTAAGGACAATTCATGTTCACTTCCAGATTCATATCTTTGAGATTGTAGATAGACATAAGCTGACTGTAATTTGGGATTGATTGTATCCTAAAAATCCCCCCAGAAAACTACTTTTAAAAAAGTAGTCATTGAATGAGTCACCCACTGTTTGCAGCCAATGTACACTTGATTAAGGTAACTAGTTCACTCGTGTTATAACTCATAAAGAAGTCTATAATGACAATAACGGAAGATAATTAATAACGGAAGCTCTAGTTTTGTGGCATAACTCGCTTGCAGGGTTTAATAGCATGTGTGTATTTTGATGCGGTTTGTTTCCGGCTCGAGCCCTGCTTTCTTGGTCTGTCCACACCGGGTCCTGATCTCCACTTAGCCCAATTCAAGTCAATTTGTTATTGCAAATATAAATGTAGCGGACGGGTAATAACCAGTGGCCTGAGGAGAAATCCCAGAGTGCTCCCCTTCGCTCCTGACCTCCCATCACATCTCCCCTCTATTGTTAGCTAAGCCATTCAGCTGCCAATCATCCCGGGGCTTTTTCATTAAACTCACTGCAGCGGTGAGTTCCAGCTATCACAGGAATGCGTCTGCGTGCTTAATATCAGACACGTCCACCACAAGAGCTGCCGTTTGTTGTGCGACGGACCCCAAACCGAAACGACAAAGAGAGGATCTTTTGCGGGAAGCGCTTACCTGACTCCTCGGGCCCTCAGGAGACGTATGGACACACAATTAAAAACCACACACACAGACGGATCTTCCCCCTCGAGCAGTTGACATTTACCCCGCTTGGATAATTGAGGAATAACATTTGCGTTACAATTTAACATGACCCCTGCCTTCAAAAGCCCTTTCATATTACCTCTCTGAAATGACTGCAGACAGGAACGGACGCGGCGCTGGGTTACCATTGATGATATAAGAAAGGGAGAACCTTATTATGACTGTGGCAGAGTCAATGTCAAGAGGAGGCGAGTTGCCCTTTTCATTCACGGGCGAACAACTATTAACAAAAATGTATTAAAAGCTGCGGTGGGTGGGGGGGCGATGCAGCGACCTGAAGCCTGAGCTAAATGCAAAGGTTAATGGATTGACTGTTACCTGCGCGAGAGGCTTAACGGCGCCGATACACAGGGGCCGAAATTAAAAGGCTCACACATATTTGTTGGAGAAATTAGGAGGTTGGTCTGTTTATTTCCATCAGAGGAACAAGGTCAAGGCAAGCGCTTGATCACCGGCCGCATGACTGATGTCTGGTGTTTCGTGGCAGGGATATAAGCAGGTTTCTTTCAGGTCGGGGGTGTGATCGTGTAGCTGCTGATCTGCCTATACGTTTAGTGCTGTTTATCTATTTTGTGTGATGTGATGCATTAACTATACAAAGTGATGACCTGCAATTGTTACCTTAAAGAGATATTTCTACCTCATTTAAGCAATCAAATTTAGCTTTGTTGGTATGTTTTGGTGCATTCAGTGATATTACTTGAATAAAACCAGTTCACTTGAATGTTGCCATTTTGCTGTGTATAACCCACTAATCAATGTGCTAAAGGACAGTATCTGAACGTCATCAAAGCTCATAATTATGAGTGGGAAGTCTGGATTTGAGAGAAAGCATGTCTAATGCAATGGATGCAGTTTCTGTATCAATGGGAATTTCGTTAAAATAGTTATTTATTTATTTTCCTTCACAGTAAACCTAAGTTTGCATGTAAAAATTTAAATTGCATGTACAAAACATCATATAATTTTACTGTTACAATAAAATATATAATAGATCAGTTAACAGCATTTTCACAAATTGGCTAAAAAATCACATTTTTATTAATCGTTATGTAGAGTTTAAATCTTTTTGAATTTCGTGTAGAAAAGGTGCATCACCAACATAAAGTCATTTGAACATCAGATATTGTTAATCGCAAATTTCAAAAACGTAAATAAAAAGTTACCAAAAATCTTTCTTTACAGCATGTCACTAACAACACCAAGGTTCAACTCCCAGGCATTCTGTATAGTTAGTTATAGTTATATTTGTATAGTTATAGTTGTAGTTATTTGAGCACATCTGATGTCATAATTACAACTAACCAACAAGTAAAACATTTCCAATTTCTGTAGTTTCAAAAATGCATCATGTTGCTTGGAATGCCAATGTCAATGGTTCGATTCAGAGAAAGCATGAACTTGATAAAACGCATACCCTGAGTGTAAAGTTGCTTTGGATAAAAGCATCTGCAAAATGCATAAATGTATATATAAATGTTCCCAGGAGAACCTGAATGCACCATTACTGTAAATACGTTGGTCAAAGAACAGTGCACGCTGTAAAAAAGTCTTGTTTCTGAACTGTAAACAGTAACTGATGTGGTAATGTCTAATTTAACTAGTTTTAGTCAAGCCACAGAATGATTTAATGACTGAATTACACAAGTGAAGGTCATGCTTGAGGCTCATATCAGGTGGAAACACATTTGGACTTTTTACCATGCAGTGAGTGTGTGTTTTCGTTATTATAATTGTTTGAGCAAAGTTAATTCTCTAAATAAATGCCATAGATGTATTTAATCTTCTAGTCGTTTCAGCATCTGGAGTCCTCCCAGCGAGGCTGAAGATGATTTCTCCCTCAGCGCTGATGCTTTTATGCACAGAGCATATTTCATGTGTCTGCCCCTCCACTGTGCGGGAAAACGCCGTCATCTGACTGAGCTCCTCTGATAAATGACTGACGAGCGGCTGCTACACTTTATTAAAAAGTAATAACAATTTTTGTAGGCTCCTTTCATGTTGTAAGGGGCCCATGAATCAAGGGACATTGGCTGTCTGTATCTGATAAATGCATCGTTTACCATCTGAGGAGATATTTAGGACCGGCTATTAATTTAAATCACATTTATCTCCTCTGAATAGGGCAGAGAGCTGTGATAGGACTGCAAACGACGCCTAACCGAGGCCTTATTTATTGCTACAGCACGCAAAACAAAAGCTCAATATGCTAAACAGCGTCTGCCAATCACCCTAGTCAATCTTGACCCACCAGTTAGACAATCTTTTTCTCATAAAATACACATTCGGCTTCTCTAGCGCCCGAGGCAATGAGGAACTGAGTAACAAAAAGAGAAAAAGACAGAGCTGGTTCTCTGGAAGCGTTGAACTGAACTTCCGAATGTCGTCTGGATGTAAACCATGCACAAGTTCAGATTCTGTGCATGCAAATCATAACGCAACAGAAAATGAGGAAGCATTGAGTTTCCACGTGCTGCTGAGAATACAAAGCAGTGCAATGCACAGATCTTAAAGAGATATGTTTGAACTGTCCATGGTTTGAGGTTACATCCAAAGCGCCAGAGGTTTGACCTTTGACCCTCAGATATAATTCTATATGACTTTATGACAACATAAATTCAATACATTGCTATCTACTGCAGTAGTCTGCAATTGTTACCTCAAGGATATATTTATACTTGATTTAAAACCAAAATGCTTTTGTTGGTGTAACGTGACTTATTTAGTTGAATAAAAATGGTTCATATTTTTTTTTTCTTCTTCTTTAGGTTACCTAAAAGAAATTAAACACCTGTAATGCACAGATGTGTGTAAAGGTCATTGCACATGGAATCCGACATTTTCACGTGCGTTTTTATGTTTTTCTAGTTGTTTTTTCGTATTCTGCATCCTTTCTTTTCAAAATGCATGCTACAGATGCGAAAACGCAGAAAACCAAACTTGATCCAAATTTTTTTTTCCAATGGACGAAGTTTCGGAGGCAGTGTGTAAATGTGATTGGAACAACGTGAGGTTGTATTTATTTTTTAACACGTGAAAATTTCGGACTAAAATGTGCAATGGCCTTAACTCTTAAGAAAATAAATAATGCAATGGCTGTACCTTTATTTATAGGAAACATTATGATTTGTAATTGTCATTTAATGATTCATGTGAGTTTGTTTGGCATTCCCCAGGCTCTTCTGACACATTCACCTGTTCCCTTCTCCATCCCTGGGAACGAGCCTGGGTTCGAGCGTTGAGGTCTTTCTCATATCCTGTCAGAGGTTATGAAAACATCAGCGAGACTCACGGTGTCCGAGTAAAGCCCCGCTGAAATCAAACAAGAGCACGATTTACTGCCTCTAATGACTTCAGAATGTGGTGTAGGCCCTGTATGCAGTGTCACATGAGAAATATTTCTATGAGGGTGTGACCACAGGTGCAGTTCATCACATTAGCATCAACCACAAACACACACAACACCGACGGGCTTCAACACTACAGCTATTGTCCTGACACGTCAAACCCAACAGTTTGTTTATGTCACATTCAGGCATTTCTAAGTGTTGCAGGAGCTCAAATACTTTTTGGGGAGCCACTGTAATATAATTATTGGTGTATATACAAGATATTTATTTATATGACAGGGCTGTTGAATACTTGAATCTGATTGGCTGATGAAACACACGGCTGTAGAAGTTCCAGGCAGGTCTTGACCACATTGTCATGTTTCATATCACTTGATTTCAGTTATTTCAAAGGTCTTTACACCAGCAACAGAACCAAAATACAAGCATATAAATATAGTAAACAATCGGATAAAAACAACATCATTTTCATTTTCCACAAAATTAAGTTTTATCATATATTGTGGACACATTTTCAGAATGTTCTGGAAAGATTCTCTTGAAATTATGAACCAACGCTCTTCTACAAACAGATATACTATATATAAAGTACATGTCTTAAATATTAAAGTAAAAATATATACGATTTTAATATATAAAAAAAAAATACAAATATTCCATGGTGTTCCCAAAACTAGCACTAAAACAATGTATACAGTTTCTTTCTGAAATGCATCTTGCAAGTTGTTTTTTATTTTGTTTGTTTTTTATGTATTAAAATTATTATTTTTCTTTCAGAGAACACGAGAAAGTAGTTATCCCATTTTTAAACCAGTTTTATTTTTACATTTAAAGTTAAAGTTTTAGCAATTGCGTCGTGTGTTTTGATAATTTCCTATATCTATATAGTGGTTATTGCTTTTTATTTCAGCTTTAGTGTTAGTTATTTTAGTACAAGTTAAAATAAATGGTAACACTTTATTTTAAGGTGTCCTTGTTACACATGTTACACTGACTATTATAATAACAATAGATTATGCATAATTATATGCAAGTAACCCTAAAACGAACCCTAACCATATGTGTCCCTGCAGCACAGAAGCAGTCATAAGCAGCACAGCTATATTTATAGCAATAACCAACAATACATTGTATGGCTCAAAATTATACATTTTTATTTTATGCCAAAAATCATTAGATATTAAGATCATGTTACATGAAGATATGTTGTAATTCTCCTACCGTAAATATAACAAAACTTAATTTTTGATTAATAATATGCATTGCTAAGAACAACTTTAAAGATGATTTTCTCAATATTTAGATTTTTTTGCACCCTCAGATTCCAGATTTACAAATATTGTCCTATCATAACAATAAAAAAGTGACCCTTATGACTGGTTTTGTGCTCCAGGGTCACATATAGTAAGTACAAGTAGTTAATTTATATTACAATACATAAAGAATAAGTACACTGTAACAAGGACACTTTAAATTAAAGTGTAACCAAATAAACTAAAACGAGAAACATCAGGAAAAGTGCAGTTTTAGTTAACTATTGCTTATTTGTGTTAACTGTGTATCTTCACTCTTTTGCAAACATCTGAAGGAGAAGCTTTGGAGCGGTGTTTAATAAGCAGGGCCAGATGCAGGAGTCTGGTGGTGTGTTTGTGTCTGTGAATGACCTCTGACCCCTGATCCTAGGCCGCACACCTCACACTACGTCATGTTAGCGTAACCCCGCGCTGGCCTCAGTAATCGAATCAGGTTACATATCTCCGACAGGTCTCTGTGTGTACAGTAAAACCCCAGACGCTCCACATATTTTCTTTTAATTAGTTTTTCATTCGCTTCCTTGCGTCGTGAATCGATGTGGATAAGGGCTGCTAAACGTCTGTTATGACTCGCCTCCTACATCGAAAGGAAAATAACTCATCAAACGCAGTCCGTACGGTGAGAATAAAGCTGCATGACCTGACTGAACCTCACACATGTTCATATGTGACTCTGAGCACTGAACTCCTGCCTCAATATGACCACGAACCGTGTTAGTGTTTAGTGCTGTAGTCCTAAGATGAGCAGTTCTTTGTGTTGCTTTAAAGCTAAATCTTGATGTATATCTGCGTGCCGGTGCTTTAAAGAACCCAGAGACCAACATACTGATCTGAAGAAAGTATGATATAACATCAAAAAACAATACATCTGGATGAATCTGAGGTGCTGCATGAAACCGCTGAGAATCATTTGGAGACACTTTCTTTTAGGGTCTCTTTGCTTATCAGCATGTATATTACTAAAATATTATCTACTAATAATTAAGCACATATTAATGCCTTATTCTACATCTCTAATCCTACCCAACACCTAAACATAACAACTACCTCGCTAACTATTAATAAGCAGCAAATTATGAGTTTATTGAGGGAAAAGTCATAGTTAATAGTGAATGAGTGTTCTCGGATATTTATTATTAACACATCAACAAAAAATCAACTGATTACTGACAGTAACGTACACCAGTGTTCAAACGTTTGGGGTCGGCAGTGGTTTTAATGATGACTTCTGCTCACCGATGATGCATTTATTTGACCAAAAATACACTGAATATTGTGAATATTATTAGAATTTAAAATAGCTTATTTTTATGTGTTAAACTGTAATTTATTTCTGTATTTTCAGCATCATTCCTCCAGTATTCAGCGTCACATGATCTTCAGAAATCATAATACCTGCTCAAGAAACATGTATGATTATTATCAATGTTGTGCTGCACATTATTTTTGTGGAAACCTTGAAACATTTAATATTTTCAGGATTCACAGATGAATATAAATAATTAATTTGAAACATAAATATTTTGTGACTTTATCTTTACCTTCACTTTTGATCGATTTAATGCGTTATTGATAAAAAAACTATACATTTCTTTAAAAGATCTTCCTGACCATAAACTTTTAATGGTAGAGTAACTTCAACTCGTGATGAATCTGGAATGAAAAATAATAATTAAGAACTAAAAAAGTGAGTTCACATCTGTGGCAAGCAAATGCAAAGATGCCTGTTGTGTGTGCAGTGTCCAGTGCTGTTATTCTGTGCAGGTCTCCGTGCTCTTCATCTCTCAGTGCTGCGGTCTACAGCACGAAACAGACACTAGATGGCTGCAGATAATGGAGTTGAACACTAATGAATGGCTCAGTCCACACACAGCATGATTCCCTTCTGCACACGTCTGCAGGAGAATGACAGTCACCATGTTTGAGCTGCTTTGTGCTTAAAGAGAGATCTTGATTTCAGCTTGTCATTCACAGAGTATGATTAGAACCTGTTGTATAGTTCCTCATGGTGACATGCTCTTCAGCACTGATTCAACACTGTATATCCACCGGATTCTTAAAGTCAGTCCACCAATACATGAACAGCGTTCGTTCTCATGTTGTTAACTCGCTCTGTCAAACACATATGCTGTTTTCCCCATTCAATGCAAGTACATGTTGATCAGGGATTGTCAAGCTCCAAATGCATATGTTTAGAGTGTTTTGTTAATGTTACATTTGGAATTTTCTCTGAATATAACAGTTTTTAAATGTTTGGTAACATTCCATTTTACAAACGTTATAGGAACGTTATTTTTGAATGTGTTCTGAACATTCCAAAATAAGTAGCATACAGTATATACAATATATATATATATATATATATTAGTGGTGGGTTACATTCGGCGTTAACGTGCTGCGTTAACGTGAGACTCTTATCGGCGATAAAAAATATCGCCGTTAATCTATTCTCAAAGTTGGGTTGGGAGCTGGGTCTATACTACGCAGCTATGATGTCTTTCACCCTGATATTTTAGCCGGATGTATACCTAGCGAATTGCACTGTAGGGGGCGAGAACGAGTCTTGAACTAGAGGCTCGCAGTCCGTGATGGACAGATTGTTAACGGCTGGTCTATGTGCTAATACAATCGGGCAGGACATCCAAACGCTCACCTATCATTCATCAACCTCAAATATGGCTTTTCATCTGAAAGATGTATGTAGTAGCAACTTTACATGGCCTCAATATGATGTTAACTAGAGAAATGTGCGCTATTGAAGTGTTTGTGTGGAAGCGTTTGCTGCAGGACAGGCTCGTGCGTTCACTTGCTCTTAAAATCTCCGTCATTCTTGGTCATACAGATAAAAGTAGCCTAATACATCTTTCGAATCTGTAAAGACTCTACGCTTTATTTGTGTGCACTCAGAATAACAACGAAACGTTGGCGCTTTTAAGCAAACAGGATGCGCTTTAGGTCTCATGTGAACTTGAGAATTCACTCCCGTGTCACCCTCTGCTTGAACCTGTGTGTATGCCTAACGTTACTGTGAAATTACCACATTAGGCGTGGCGTGCTAACATGGATGCAGCTATGAAGCCGCGGGTTTGCTTCAGGGAAAATTTATTTTAAGAAGCTTCCCAATGGAAACTGTAAACAGTTCATCACGACCTCTTATGTAGGCCTACAGTTCAAAATTCATGTTTAACTGAATAAACAGTTAGTAAACACAAGTACATCTTATTGAACATAATTTATTTTCATCACCAATTATCATAGTAGAACAGCTTTCTCAAGCAGTTTGTGATGCATTTTGGAAACAGGAGATGAGCCCCTGGTCTAATCTGGCTTGAAACCCGTTCTCAAAGACTTACTTTTAGTCATTATTTGGGTAGCACACATATTCTGAATGCCTTCGGCAGAATTCAAATGAGCCATTTTAATCTAGATTAATCTAGATTAATCTAGATTAAAAAAAATTAATCTATGCCCACCCCTAATATATATATATTATTTTGACAAACAGCCAGGTACAATGTGTCAAAAAAAGTTTCATGAACAATGTATGTCTTCTGTAATGGACTCGATGCATTGTGTGAAGAAGAGAAATACATTCAAGTCCTGCTCTCAAATGCTATAAGTGTGATTTGAATATGCACATATTCAAATAAGATATGAGACACATGAATAATGTTAATATCAGTGAATATCAAACATGGTCTGAACCTGGTATCTCTGAACATACAGTAAATTAGAGTTTGAAGAAAATGTGATTAGAAGCAAGAAAAGCAGAGAATTAGTGAATAACTTTGACAGTTTCTCAGAAAACTGCGTGTGAAGTCTTCATGAAGAATATTGTGGTGCTGAATATAGTTTTCAGTGGTTTTGCTATAACTCATGAAGGAGAAGCGGAGGGAAGATATGACTTATTTGAGCTTGTAGTAAAACTATATTGGTGGAGAAAATGAGGATATTCATCTCGTTCTTTGCTGGAGATTACACCGCTTCACGATCAATAGAGCAGTCCGAATACATTTTCATTGGGTGCATTACACTGCAAATGAATTGTAGAGCCGGGCAAAGCCAATTGGATGTGTGATGGAATATGTGCGAGCCACGCTTTGACAATCCGTTACATTTCCAGAACATGTAGATTAATGGCGTTCAACACATGCCACATCTCTGGTATTTATTAGAGTCCATTACAGCACACTCGATGTATCAAGAGCAATTGATTATCTTTAAACTGAGAGGAACCTAATCTCTCCACAGAGCGCTTTAAATATGTTCCACTTGGCTCTGTGATATTTTTCACCTTAAAATGCAATTTCTGGCTTTATTTATGGCCCTGCTGCGGAGGTCTTTATCTGGCTGAATTTATTAAGACTCCTCCAGGATTTGGGTGGATTTGTCTGCCGCTAGATCATTGCATTAGCATCTTTGAGAGATTACATTCAAGCACAGCAGCAGTAAATACATGTTTATCTGGTAAAGCCTTCATTTATTGGCTCTGGTTCCTGCGTAGCTCTCTGTGCAGAACAAGGCCAGAAGATGTGTGTCTGCTCGCTGTCGTGAGATCAACTCTATTCTGTCACGTCTCCATGTTGTCCTGAGAGTGGGTGTTATTGTACAATAATGCAAAGATATTATTGAGTGCAATATTTATATTAACACTTTTTACACATTGATTTTTAGTATGGTGATTAATAAGTCTCTTATTTGCTCACCAAGACATAGATACAATGTAAAGAATTATGATTATGCGGCTGTAACAAAAATAAATAAATTGTGTCTATATTTATACTTAAAAATCATACATTTAATTCAATACTATTTGTAATTATTTGTGAAATTTACTTACGCATGCATTCATACACTTGATTTAAAATGATTTTTTTTTTTTTACTTTTACAATTATTACTTGTATTGTGTTTAAAATGATAAGTTGTGATACAGCTTCGTTGGTTTGTTAGATGTAGATATTTTTGCCAAAAAATAAATATATTCATTCAAACACTTTTATAAACAATTTTATTTCAGTCTCTCTATTTGAAAATTGTGTTTAATTCAATGTTAAGTGTTTTTATGTATTTATGTATTAATTTATTTATTTGTTTGTTAAATAAAATGTAATTTATTTGTGATCAAAGCTGTATTTTCAGCATCATTACTGCAGTATTCAGTGTCACATGATCTTCAGAAATTAGTTATGCTGTTGTTTGCACAAAATGAACAATATTTATATTTGTTCAATCCACTGGAAATTATTTTCTGTGTTAGTCATCGTATTGAAGCTGAAACCCGTTTTCACCCCTCGCGCGGTGTGTTTAATCACGTTACAGATGTGTGTATTTCACACGCGCTGCACCTGAAGCCCTTCATCCGTTTCTCTAATGCAGCAGAGGCTCATGGGAATGCTAGCATGTAAACGCCTATGGGATTAGCCAGCCGTGTCGTCTCTCCAGCCCCATCCTGCTACTTATCTCATATCTGCAACACAAATGAAGCACAAACTTAATTCAATTTGATGTGATATCCTTGCATTTTAAAGGCAACTTTCTTCCCCGAGTGCGCTGTGAGAGCGAGAGCGAGGGCTGCTGTGCTGCAGGAGATACGGCCGTCCCCCGGAGTCAGATCTGTGTTCTCTCTCTAAACAGGATTTGGCAAGGAGTAGTGCTCCTGCACAGCTGAGAGGAGACCCATCTGATCTACTGGAGCAAGAGCTTCATTTAGACGTCTGATTCAGCTGCTCTCCGTTGAGATGTGATGATCAGGTTCACACTGTCCCTCTCTGAAACCCCGGAGACATCAGCCTTCTCTCCAACTCATTACAACTGTTGACAAAGTTACTAAGTGCAATTCTGAGTGTGCTACACACAAGTGAGTGGGCTATACAAACCACCTAACACACTATATGTTCACTAGATACTTTCTATAAACACTCCCTGCTACAGAGATTCAATAATATATGTTTACTTGTGCATTGCACTACACAATCATTTTGCACTATGCGCTGCTTCCCCCAAAATCTCTCTTCTGTACAATTGAATGAACAAAATATCACCTTTGCACAATTTAATCTACACATATCTCCTTTGCACAATTTCAAGTACAATCTAAAAAAATGGTGCTATATAGCACTAAAAGTGTTTCTTGGCTTGTAATCATAGGGGAAGCACTTTTGGTGCTATATAGCACCAAATCTTTAAAGGGGCTATACGGCACCTTTGTCAAATGGTGATATGTAGAACCATAAGAGGTGCCATATTGCATTGTATTTAATCAATAAAAATGGTGTATATGGTATATGGTAGCAGTGCTATATAGCCCCTCAGTCATGCCAAAGAACCAGTGAAGAACCATACAGGAGCTTAACATGTTCTGTATATGGTAGTGGTGCTATATAGCCCTCAGTCATGCCAAAGAACCAGTGAAGAACCATACAGGAGCTTAACATGTTCTGTATATGGTAGTGGTGCTATATAGCCCTCAGTCATGCCAAAGAACCAGTGAAGAACTGCTGAAGAACCACTGAAGAACTATGATTTGGTGCTATACAGCCCCACAAGTGGTTCCCCTGTGATTACGAGGCAAATAACCACTTTTAGAGCTATATAGCACAATTTTTTAGAGTGTACAGTATTTATGCAAAGTGTTTGTACAGTCTCAATTTGTGTATGTGTAGTCAACTATGTATAGTATTTATAGTATATGTACAGTCAGATGGTTAACTGTTGAATGGCTCTATTGTTTTTCTCACTCTATTGTTTTTATTAACTGGTATGTAGCACCGTGGTCCTGCGAGACAACATTTAATTCCATTATATGTCCACACATGTAGCAGAATGACAATAAAGCTCGACTTGACTTGATGTCCATTCTGATACCATCCCAGGATTCAAGGATTCAAGGTTTTGTAAATGTAAAAAATTGAATTGTATTATATTATATTATCTGAGCTGTCTGTGATGCATAATTAGGTTAACATTTCAATAAACGAGCGTGTACTACAAATACGAGCCATTCTATAAATTGATATTTCAGCACTTGACAAGCGGATAGCGACTCCTAAGTAGCTCTTAAAACAGGGCTACGTGTGATTATGTTAAGTGCATTTTTGGGAAACGCACGCAAAAAAATAACAAACGTTTGTAAAATGACTCTTAGAAAACGCTCTTAAGCGCTAAGATCATTCGTTATCGGGAACCCCGGCCCAGATGAGGATGAAATTTACGTCATGCATGTGCATGTAAAAAATATTACGTCATGCATGTGCATGTAAAAAAAAAAAACATGGTCCAAAAAAAAGTTGTGGCCTTAATAGCAGCTTGTGTTGTATCTTGTCTTGAACATTGATGACTTGCTCTTGGTTTGAAAAGTTCCCCAGCTGAAGTTTGTGTACCTGTGTAGATCCTTGTAATTAGCACTTTGACATTCATTGTGTTTGATGTTAGGAAGATGTACGTATCCCGATCCTGGAATGAGCTGCAAACAAAGGCTCTGTGTTTGGCCCATTATTTCCGACAGCGAGGGCAGAGGAGTTGTTCGTCCTGTGGGATGTGTAGCAATGTTTCCAAATCTGATCTGGGTAACAGAAAACAATGAGAACGGCCTGATGCTTTCTTAACTCTGTAAATATTCATGTTTCCTTTCCTTTTCTTTTGTTAATTGACATGCCGGGCTCATTATTTCTGGTTTGAATTCATTTGTGGCGAATGATCTCGGAAAACCATGATGCTCTGTGATTGTAACAATGCTCTCAGATCGTTTCTCCAGCATCATCCCTTTCATCATAACCAAACCAAGTTAAGCTTCAAAGAAAACATCCCATTCGGCTCTCTAGCGGAGCTTTAACATCTGAAGAACAGACGCACTGCGTGTGTTTCCGCTGGAGAAAGTCCTCGCTGGATTCACACAGCTCAGTGGGTTTTGGAGTGTTTTCAAGGAGCAGCTCCTGGAGACAAGAGCGTTTATCTGTGGTGCAGAGTCAGGGGTCCTCCAGGGGCCGCCCGGGGCCGCCTGAGGAAACAATTCCCTTCCGTTTGCTGGCCGCGGGGCGTTCAGGGCCACCCTATGACAGAAAAGAGAAAAACTGGCTCTTTTATTGATAGACTTCTGCTGTTCTTCAGCATATGGACAAAGACTGACGAAATGCATTGTGTTCGGTTTCTTGATGGGGCAGGTCACCCAAAAATAAACATTTTATCTCACCCTCATGTCAGATCTTTCTTCTGTGGAACACAAAAGAAGATAGTTTTAGTTCCCCTTCATGGGAACTCGAAAAACACCACCTGTTGGCGGCGACAGCCCATGACGCGTCACTACCGCGTACCACAATATAAGTGCCGCCGGAGGATACATCATCAGCTTTTTCGTCTTCACTGACTGGTTTGTTTGAAGCGTGCAGAGTGAATCTGGTAAGAGTACAGTTTTCTAACTCTACTATGGCGAGCACTAGCAAGGCGTTTAGGAAGTGTGTGGATCCGTGTCCTCGTTATTTGACACCCGATGACACACACGACTGTTGCGTCTTTGTTTGGGCATGGAGCACGCGCGATGTCCTTGAGGCGGTTTGCGTGCGTTGTGGCGGCTCTCTATGAGGAAGCTCAGCTCTCGCCTGTCCCTCTTTTCGAGGAAAGAGGGCAGCCGTCTGCTTCCGCGATTCAAGACCCACCGTTGCCGAGGCACGGAGGCGAATGAAATCGTGGGGTTCGCAGTTGGTGGTGGCCGATAAGCTGGAAAGGGACCGCCCCTTTCGCTGCGTCGGCCGAGCGAGAGTGAGCTGCTGGATTGTGATGATGCGATCTTTCTGACATCATTAGATGCAGCAGCTAGTGCTCCGCTGCATATGAACGAGTTTTGGAGGTTATGGATTATAAAATAAATTTAAATAACCCCCAGCTCAGTGAGCCTTCCTTTCTTCATAAATCTCGATGTGGAGGTTGAGAAGGAGTGGGAAAGCTAGTTTTTTCTCGTATTCATAGGTTTCAGCATACTAGTTATGCTGACACTGAGGATGCGTGAAAATGGCTATGAGGATGCCCCTGTGCAAGAGATGATAACCAGCTTATCTCTCTATGGCGAGACATCCTCTCTCAAGGCTCCCTCCTGGCCATCTAAGCCCCTGAATCTCGCTTAAATGGCAGGGCATATGCAGCAACAGGTCAGACCGCCGTTGTTGCAAGGCGTACCAGACTGACCTGCTAAAGTCCTGGATAAGGTCCAGGTCTGAGCCCGAACAACCAGGGTCCTAACCCATCTCGGTCTGAGGATCAGAGATGGGCTTAGAAACTAGTCTCGCGACTCATGCCCCTCCCCTCCTGCGGCTAGGGTGAGACAGGCGTGGGTCAGAGAGAGGCAAGCCCTCTCATTCCTCTCTAATTCCCTGTAACCACCGTAAACTCCACCGACCGAGGTTAGGTGGAAGTTTCCTGCCTAGAGGCGCTCCCTTGTGAGCGGCGGAGTTCCCTCTCATTCTGAGGAATGAGTTCTCCGCCTCCTCAGAGCTCTGTGATAGGTCGCTCTCCGTGCTGGTCGAGCTAGCATTGCTCCCCTCACTATAGAGGGTTATCTATGAGCATGCCGCTCCCTGCTGAGCGTCTGAGTTCCTTCTCATTCTGAGGAATGAGTTCTCCGCTCTCCAGAGCTCGATATAGGTAGCATTATAGGCTCTCATTCTGAGGAATGAGTTCCCAACTAAGAACTGCAGTCAGGTGGACTTATGATGACTTCAGGCAGGTTCTGTATTCTCGAACTGCCTTACTGATGGTCTGGACGTGAGTCCCCTCGGAGGTTTCTGCGGATCCTCCTGGATCTTCAGTCATTCTGGTCACCACTGCAAGGGTAGAGCCAGTATTACTCCCCTCACGATAAGAGGGTTACCTATGAGTATGCCGCTCCCTTCTGAGCGGCTGAGTGTCTTATCATTCTGAGGAATGAGTTCTCCACTCTCCAGAGCTCGTTATAGGTAGAGCCAGCATTGCTCCCCTCGTTAGAGGGTCACCTTTGAGCATGCCGCTCCCTGCGGAGCGTCTGAGTTCCCACTCATTCTGAGGAATGAGTTCTCCGCTCCTCAGAGCTCTGTGATAGGTCGCTCTCCTTGCGGGTCGAGCTAGCATTGCTCCCCTCACTATAGAGGGTTATCTATGAGCATGCCGCTCCCTGCTGAGCGTCTGAGTTCCTTCTCATTCTGAGGAATGAGTTCTCCGCTCTCCAGAGCTCGTTATAGGTAGAGCCAGCATTACTCCCCTCATTAGAGGGTTACCTATGAGTATGCCGCTCCCTTCGGAGCGTCTGAATGTCCACTCATTCTGAGGAATGAGTGTTCCGCTCCCCAGAGCTCGCTGTTGGTAGAGCCAGCATTGCTCCCCTCACCCAGAGGGCCACCTATGAGCATGCCGCTCCCTTCTGAGCGGCGGAGTTCCCTCTCATTCTGAGGAATGAGTTCCCCGCTCTCCAGAGCTCATGGTTGGGCTCGACGCTCCCCTCTGAGCGGCGGAGTGTCTTCTCATTCTGAGGAATGAGTTCTCCGCTCCTCAGAGCTCTATGATAAATCGCTCTCCCTGCTGGTCGAGCTAGCATTGCTCCCCTCACTATAGAGGGTTATCTATGAGCATGCCGCTCCCTGCTGAGCGGGGAGTTCCCTCTCATTCTGAGGAATGAGTTCCCCGCTCTCAGAGCTCATGATGGGGCTTGCCGCTCCCTTCTGAGCGCGGGTGCCTTCTCATTCTGAGGAATGAGTTCTCCACTCTCAGAGCTCGTTATAGGTCTCACTCTGAGGTGAGTTCTCCGCTCTAGAGCTCCTCATTGGTAGCTGAGTTCCTCTCATTCCGAGGAATGAGTTCTCCGCTCTCCAGAGCTCGCCGTCGGTGAGCTAGCACTGCTCCCCTCAACCAGAGGGTCACCTATGAGCATGCCGCTCCCGTCTGAGCGTCGAGTTTCTCCGCCCCAGAGCTCTGTGATAGGTCGCTCGCCTGTTGGTCGAGCCAGCATTGCTCCCCTCAACCAGAGGGTCATCTATGAGCGTGCCGCTCCTTCTGAGCATCTGAGTTCCCTCTCACTCCGAGGAATGAGTAGTTCTCCGCTCCAAGGCATAGAACGTTCTAATAAGTGCACACGCAAGACTTTGGGCACTTTTCTAAAATCCACTTAGTGGTAAGTCCGCATTATTAAAATTCTGCGTTCTTTCTAAAAATCCCGTAAGGGTAGGGTTCTGGCCTTACTGCTTGTGCCCTTTTTGAGCTGGTTAAAGCCCCGGTTTGTGCCTTGGGCCCCGCTCCCCTGTCCCATATATGTTGGGTCCAAAAAAGGGAAAGGGGTGTACACTACCAAGAGGTCTGTTGAGACAGTTCCTCAGTAAGCTTGGGAGAGCAGGTGGTAACCCCTGAGTGATCGGCCAGGACCTGGTGAGCCAGGTGCCTGGCCATATCCCCTTGAAGGAATCTTTTCTGATTCCAAGACCTTGAGCTTTACCCTAGGCCCGGTAATCCCGGCGCCTAACAGGTAAGTACTAAGTGCAGCTCGGGCCTTTGGCGAAGGGGATAATATCACTGACAGCCATCAGCCGTCCCGGAAACTTCCTTAAGCCGGGTATAGTTGGCTTAGTGCTCGCCTTTTTGCGAAATTGGCTTGCATTCCCTCAGCATGGTGAAGTGGGTATAACGTTCCCGTAGCGACCCCTAGGGGCGCAGTTCGAGTTCCCATGAAGGGGCGTCTCAGGTTACGTGTATGTAACCATGGTTCCCAGTGGGGAAGCGAGACACTCGTCCCTGGGCTTTGAGCCATGCTTGACGCAAGCTTCAGGCGAAGAAGCTGATGATGTATCCTCGGCGGCACTTATATTGTGTGTACGCGGTAGTGACGTCATGGGCTGTCGCCGGCCAACAGGTGGTGTTTTCATATGTATCTTCAGACCGAGTCACGCTGAGGGCGTTCCCGTAGCGACCCTAGGGGACGCGGTGTCTCGTTCCCCACTCGGGGAACCATGGTTACATCGTAACCTGAGAGCGTTTGTCCATACAGTGGAAGTCTATGGGGTTCAATGTTGATTGGAAACCAATTTCTGGGTTAGTATTGTATACTGAAACCTTTCTAACCCTAACTAAAAAAATAAATTAAAATAAATAATAATTAAATAAGTTAAAATACTTAAACTGATATATATATATATATATATATATATATATATATATACAGTGCTCAGCGTAAATGAGTACACCCCCTTTGAAAAGTAAAATTTTAAACAATATCTCAATGAACACAAAAACATTTCCAAAATGTTGACAAGACTAAGTTTAATATAACATCTGTTTAACTTATAACATGAAAGTAAGGTTAATAATATAACTTAGATTACACATTTTTCAGTTTTACTCAAATTAGGGTGATGCAAAAATGAGCCCCACAACATGACACCCCACAACAAAAACTACTAAATCTAGTACTTTGTATGGCCTCCATGATTTTTAATGACAGCACCAAGTCTTCTAGGCATGGAATGAACAAGTTGGCGACATTTTGCCAGATATATCTTTTTCAATTCTTCGAGAATGACCTCTTTTAGAGATTGGATGCTGGATGGAGAGTGATGCTCAACTTGTCTCTTCAGAATTCCCCATAGGTGTTCGATTGGGTTCAGATCAGGAGACATACTTGGCCACTGAATCACTTTCAACATGTTCTTCTTCAGAAATCCAACAGTGGCCTTAGATGTGTGTTTAGGATCATTGTCATGTTGGAAAAGTGCACGACGACCAAGGGCACGGAGTGATGGTAGCATCTTCTCTTTCAGTATAGAGCAGTACATTTGTGAATTCATGATGCCATCAATGAAATGCAGCTCCCGACACCAGCAGCACTCATGCAGCCCCACATAAGGACACTCACCACCATGTTTCACTGTAGGCACCATGCACTTTTCTTTGTATTCCTCACCTTTGTGACGCCATACAGTTTTGAAGCCATCAGTTCCAAAAACATTTATCTTGGTCTCATCACTCCAGAGTATAGAGTCCCAGTAGTCTTCATCTTTGTCAGCATGGGCCCTGGCAAACTCTAGGCAGGCTTTTTGTGCCTGGGCTTTAGGAGAGGCTTCTTTCATGGACAGCACCCATGCATGCCATTCCTCTGCAGCGTCGCCGTGTTGTGTCACGGGAAATAGTCACCCCAGTTTGGCTTTCTACTTCTTTAGATAACTGCAGTGAACTTGCATGTCGATTTTCTTCAACCCTTCTCATCAGAAGGCGCTCCTGACGAGGTGTTAACTTCCGTGGGCGACCTGGACGTCTCTGTGAGATGGTTGCAGTTCCATCTTTTTAAATGTTTGTACCACTTTTGCTACAGTATTCCGACTGATAAGTAAAGCTTTGCTGATCTTCTTGTAGCCTTCACCTTTCTTGTGTAAAGAAATTATTTTCTTTCTCAGGTCTTGTGACATTTCTCTTCCATGTGGTGCCATTGCTGACAGCATGAAATGGGAAGGGTTTTCTTTAAGTAACACCCTTTTATAGTCAACTGTCACCTGTGTAATGAATAATAAGACTCACCTGTGGTTGAATTCTTGTTAAATTAGACATTTGTAGTCTAAAATTTAGCTTTGCTCCAGAGACTTTCAGTGGGGGGGAACTCATTTTTGCATCACCCTAATTTGAGTAAAACTGAAAATGTTGTTCTCTAAGTTATATTATTAACCTTACTTTCATGTTTTAAGTTAAACAGATATTATATAAAACTTAGTCTTGTCAACATTTTGAAAAATGTTTTTGTGTTCATTAAGATATTGTTTAGAATGTTACTTTTCAAAGGGGGTGTACTAATGTATGCTGAGCACTGTATATATACAGTATTTAAACACACACAGCATATATTTTGAAAATATTTACATGTATTTACATATGTATATATTTATACTAATATAATTCATATCATATATAGAGAGTAAATATATTTAATATATAAATGTAACATATTTTTCTTCAATATATGCATGCATGTGTGCATATTTATATATACCTAATAAATATATACAGTACACACATATATTGTGTAAACAAAAACTTTTATTTGGATGCAATTTTTCACGATTAATCATTTGACAGCACTAATATAAACACTCACTGGCCACTTTATTAGGTACACTCACTAGTACCGGGTTGGAGCCCCTTTTGCCTTCAGAACTGCCTTAATTCTTCGTGACATAGATTCAACAAGGTGTTGGAAACATTCCTCAGAGATTTTGGTCCATATTGACATGATCGCATCACGTAGTTTCTGCAGATTTGTCGGCTGCACATCCATTATGCGAATCTCCCGTTCTACCACATACCAAAGGTGCTCTATTGGATTGAGATCTGGTGACTATGGAGGCCATTTGAGTAAAGTGAACTCATTGTCATGTTCAAGAAACCAGTCTGAGATGATTTGAGCTTTGTGACATGGTGCATTATCCTGCTGGAAGTAGCATCAGAAGATGGTACACTGTAGTCATAAAGGGATGGACATGGTCAGCAACAATACTCAGGTAGGCTGCGGTGTTTAAACAAAGCTCAATTAGTACTTAGGGGCCCAAAGTGTGCAAAGAAAATATCCCCCACACCATTACACCACCACTACCGGCCTGAACCATTGAGACAAGGCAGGATGGATCCATGCTTTCATGTTCTTCATGTAAAATTCTGACCCTACTATCTGAATGTCGCAGCAGAAATCGAGACACATCAGACCAGGCAACTTTTTTCCAATCTCCAATTTTGGTGAGCCTGTGCAAATTGTAGCCTCCGTGTCCTGTTCTTAGCTGACAGGAGCGGCACCTGGTGTGGTCTTCTGCTGCTGTAGTCCATCTGCTTCAGGGTTCAACGTGTTGTGCGTTCAGAGATGGTATCTGCATACCTTGGTTGTAACAAGTGGTTATTTGAGTTACTGTTGCCTTTCTATCATCTCTAACCAGTCTGCTTATTCTCCTCTGACATCAACAAGGCATTTTCGTCCACACAACTGCCGCTCACTGGATATTTTCTCCTTTTCTGACCATTCTCTGTAAACCCCAGAGATGGTTGTGCATGAAAATCCCAGTAGATCAGCATCTTTTGAAATACTTATACAAGCCCGTCTGGCACCAACAACCATTCCACGTTCAAAGTCACTTAAATCCCTTTTATTCCCCATTCTGATGCTCGGTTTGAACTTCAGAAAGTCGTCTTCACCCCATCTAGATGCCTAAATGCATTGAGTTTCTGCCATGTGATTGGCTGATTAGCAATTTGTGTTACCAAGCAATTGAAAAAGTGTACCTAATAAAGTGGCCAGTGATTGTATATACAGTATCTCGCAGAAGTGAGTACACCCCTCACATTTTTGTAAATATTTTATAATATCTTTTCATGTGACAACACTGAATAAATTACATTTTGCTATAATGTAAAGTAGTGGGTTACAAAATAAATTACAAAATGTAATTTATTCAGTGTTGTCACATGAAAAGATATTATAAAATATTTACAAAAATGTGAGGGGTGTATACACTTCTGTGAGATACTGTAAACTCATTTAATTTTAGCTAGTTGCTAAGACAACATTTTTCATATTAGCTTGGTGTACTAAAATAATGTCTCAGTTACGTACGTAACCCTCGTTCCCTGAAGGAGGGAATGGAGACGTCACGTCGGAGGACTGAAGAATTATCCACTTCGAGTGTAAACTAAACGACCCAATGCACATTGGCATGCAATTATTGCATCCAGCTGCCGCTGATCACAGCGTGAGTATAAGTAGGCAGCAGGTGCAGCGCATATTCAGGTTTTCGCTGAGGAGCCGAGCGGGGCCCAGCCGCTCAGCGTTGGTACAGGAGCCGTGGCAACGGGACGTGACGTCTCCATTCCCTCCTTCAGGGAACGAGGGTTACGTACGTAACCGAGACGTTCCCTATCAGTCGGTCACTCTTGACGTCAAGTCGGAGGACCAACGAATTGGGATCCCTACCAAAAGGCCACGGATACTGCTCCTTCCAGTGTCCCGTGGAAGCCTCCTGTGCCGCTATTTTTTGGCACAGGTTAGGGCTCCCACAAGAAGACCAGTTACTGTTGCTATGGCACTACCCACTCAGTAGGACACTTTCCTGCGTGAGGTGCGCTATCTGATCAACCGACTCCAACTCCATACTGAGAAAAGAGATCCTCTGCGTCGGAAAGAGTTTGCTCTTTTCCCAGTTGACCCAAAAGCCCAACTGGCTGAGGTGCGAGAGCACCAAAGCCCTGTGTTCGCATAACTGATCCTGAGACTGAGCCAGTATGAGCCAGTCATCGAGGTAGTTGAGAATGCACACGCCCTGTTCTCTCAAGGGAACAAGGGCTGCCTCCGCTACTTTCGTGAAGACACGGGGCAATAGGGACAGCCCAAAGGGCTGGCATGCTCGTCTTTCGAACGCAAACCACAGGAATGACCTGTGGTGCAGAAGGATCGACACATGGAAGTACGGGTCTTTCAGGTCGAACGCTGCAGACCGATCTTGGGGACGGATGCATCTGAAGATGCGGTTCTGCATGAGCATCTTGAAAGGAAGTTTATGAAAGGCCCAGTTCAAGATGCGCAGACCCAAGATTGGTCGTAACCCAAAGCTTTTCTTGGGCACAATGATGTAAGGGCTGCAAAACCCCGCCTTCATATCGGCTGGAGGGACCGGTTCCATCATGTCCTTCGCCAGTAGGACAGCGATTCCCCTCACAAGACATGGGCATCGGCTGCCTTCACTGCTGTGAGGTGGATGCCCCTGAACTTGGGAGGACGCCGGGCGAACTGAATCGCATAGCTGAGTCAGATGGTCCACAGGAGCCAGCGAGACGGCTGGGCAGCTCCCCGGCATCCAGACACCATACAAGCGGGACCAGCCGGACCACCGACGTACCCGCAGTAGGGCAGCGAGATGGAACGCAGGGACCTGGCCCATGGAGGGGTCTAAGTGTGCGGTGCACGATTACCTGGTTCCAGTGTTTGGTAGAGGGTACGTGAGTAGAGCCTTTGATGACTCTCCCGAACCGCCCACTGCTGCCTGCTGGTGATAGGGAGGATAAGTGGGGTCCAGAGTTGATCCATCCATGACTCTCCATGCCCTCTTGGGACCCAGAGACAGAGACAAACGCTTCCCTCGGCGACGAGCAGGCTGGGCGCTGCAACTGGCGGACAGGTGGACGCAGCAGCTGCCCGTCGAGGCTGGACGTGTTGAATCGCCTCGGTCTGCTCCTGTGCAGCCGGGAACTGCTAGGCCATGTTACTGGTTGCATCGCCGAAGAGACCAGTCTGGGATACAGGAATCGAGGAACCGAACATAGGGACTGATTGTCCCTATGTCAACCAGACAGAGCCAGAGGTGGCGCTCCTGGACCACAAGTGTGGACATCACACGACCCAGTGACCGTGCCATAACCTTCGTCGCTCGTGGCGTGAGGTCAGGTGCGGTATGGAGCTCTTTCAGAACTTCCGTCGTGACCACCCCCGTGCATGTCCCTCGGTGCTTTTAGCCTGAAGAACCTACAGTAACACCGTAGTGTAAGGTGGAGGCAGCGGAAGAGGAGGCACGGTTTGCCCTGCCGGGTGGAGACGGTATAAGGACACACTTGCATCGCAACTGACCACTCCACTGGGGGGACCCCCGTATACCCCCTAGATGCACCACCGAGGGTGGTGAGGGAGGAGGAGTTAGCAGGTCGGTTTCAGGCAGTAAAAGGTGTCATCCGCTACCTGTAAGCTCCTCATGCACTTCCGGGAGAGAGGCACCTGGGGCAGGGAGCTGAGAACCAGCACAAGCTACCCTGAGAAACCAGTTGTCCAGCCTCGAGGGTTTGGGACACGGTGGCTTTCTCCACTCGAGCCCTACCCTTTTGGTGGCCCGGGAAAGCATAGCCGTCATTTCCAGATCCGACTCAGATATTGCTACCGCCGGAGCAGCAGTGCAGCCAAATCTTCCTCTCCAGAAGCTCCGGCTCAACTCTAATGCAGCGATCAACATCTGGTCGTCGAGGAGCGCCAAGGATACTGCTGGTACGCTCCATGTAGAGAGCTCAGCACGTTCCATTGGCAGCTCAACTGGTTGCGGAGCGCAAGAGGAGCCTTGAGGGTTTGCCACCACTGTAATCTTCAGACCACCCGTGCTACCGCCTGAAGTAGACCTCGCCTGTCTGCAGCCAGGACGAGAACTAGATCGAGACAGAGGCAAGAGAGCCACGCCCCTTTGTCGAGGTAACAGAGCCTGGCCGCAACTCCTTGATGAGCATCCACAATGAGAAGATGACTCATCCACGAACGCCACCTCAGCGTGCTTACTGCCCAGGCACGTGAGCCAGCGATCGTGACCATCACCCAGCGCCAGGCAACGACTGCATCCAGAAAGCGGGTGACATGTTGTCTGAAGCAAGACCCAACTCGTCTTTACAAAGACGAAACGTCAAGTTTGCCAGATGCAACGTCGTCTTTAGAAAGACGCACCCGTGAATGCGAATTTAGGGAAAAAACTATTTTCGCATGCTGAAGCACACAGGGGAGATGGACACCTGCAACACAAACAGGGGGTAGTGCAGCCTGATGTGTGCAGTCCACTCAATACGGGAAGAACCACCACTGCTGTAGTGCCATACCACCAGCACGAGAGTCTTCCGAAGAGCGTGCTCAACTCGTTGAATTCACCCGTCAGCAGAAGTCAGGAGCAGAACGATGTAACCGCTCGGCTCCGAAGCGAAAAGCTGAATATGCGCTGCACCTGCTGCCTACTTATACTCATGCTGTGATCAGCAGCAGCTGGATGCAATAATCGCATGCCAATGTGCATTGGCTCATTTAGTTTACACTCGAAGTGGATTGGTCTCTCCAAGCGAGATCCCAATTAGTCGGTCCTTCGACGTGACTTCGAGAGTGACTGACTGATAGGGAACTAAATTAACACTGAAACAAAAATGAATAACACATATATAAACAAATTTAAAAACAAATGGCAGAAACATACAACAAAAAGTTTGAAACTAAAAGTGAAACTAAAATGAATAAAAACTGAAAATGTGCAAATAAAATTAATTCCAAATATTGACAACAGCTATAATAGTATCTCAATGATACTAAAAGAAAACTGACCTGCGTTCTAAATATATTTTTTTTCATGTTCTTCAGAAGATATCAAGTAATATCGGTTTGAAACGCCATGAGGGCGAGTCAAATGATGACAGAATGATCAGACTTTATGATGTTGTTAATAGCCTCCAGCAGTGTTATGGGTTACGACGTGACTTCTGTGTTTAAAACATCAAAACTATTTCAACCTATTTCTACTGTTCACTCTCCGGAGAATAAGCTTTTTGGTAATTAATAGTGGTTTAAAACAATGCATACGATTAGGTGAATTTCAATGAATCAGCCCTTAATTAATTAGCTACACAATTTTAAAGCCCTTTTTCCATCTGACTGCTCTGACTGCATTCCGCGGTGGTTTCGGACGTCTATTACAGCAGCTTCAGCTTTGTCAGGCATCATTATTTTCAAATTGGGCTTGTCGGCTCACAGGTTTGATAAAGAAAGGCATTAAAATTCCCCATCCAGTAAGAATGATCACATCCATCTCGTGGACACGGTGTTAGAAACTACTGTTCAGATGATTGCCTCAGATTAGATGCAATGTCAATTTTATTTCAGCATTAAATGTCACATAAGTGTCTCTTAAGTCTCATTCTGTGATGACAGTGTGTTGGGAAACTGTAAATGCAGCTAGAAAAACAAGCAAACCTCGATTTACTGCATTCTCCCAGGACAAAACGGCAGTGGTGAAACTTTGCACTCGATATCTGAAAATGCCTTGCTACCAGTAAAGTTTTTACACCTCAAAGCTGACTGCAGGTGTAAAGCGGATCAGAACTGCGGGCCAGAGCTCATGCAGACGGCAGCAGGATCAGCTTCTGTTTGCATGTGTTTGCAAGGGAAAACAGGCACAATACGAGCTCCCTGAGCCACTAGGCTCCTGTCACCTCTGGATTTCATTGTCAGCATCCAGCGAGAGGGAATTTTGGCTTGGCCTCTCATGTAATGCTCCCTAGACAAGCAACTGGGCATGTGATCCACCAAATCCCAAAACACTGCTGGACTTGACCTGGACTGTGTTTTTCAGTGTGCTGGGCAGATTCACTCTTGCATACGATAGTAGTATATCTTCTGCATTTAAGCTGTGGAATTTCTGCACCAATAGTGACTGAATAGAAACTCGGTCTCATGGAAATATATATATATAAATATTATGCCAAATAGAAACGTGGTATTGATACGCAGAAAATGAATTTGGCTTGCATATAAAACACAGGTTTCGCATGCACATGATTTGCATCTACCCCAAAATCCTAATCCTACCCATTGCGTTGCATATACACGCCAAAGTAAATATTTACGTATCAATACTACACGTTATTGTTTTTATTTGGCAAACTTATAATACGCAAATTCACGAGATTGGGTTATTTTTTTCTTAAACATATTAAAGCCAAAAAGAGCATTACAACTTTTCAGCAGAATCAAAGTTAATGATTAATAGTTGTTTCTGCATATTAAACTGGATGAAGATAAAGTGTATATATATATATATATATATATATACATATACTGTATATAAATCAAATGTTGTTATCAGTAATTAAAACAACATAAAACTATACAAAATTAGTACAATTAAAAATATATGTTAATTAAAATAAAATAACAATTACAAAATCTCAAATAAAATATAAATATTACATAATAATAATAATAATAATAATAATAATAAAAAATTAAAAATTAAAAAAAATGATAATTGTTGCCTTAGCAACTAACTGAAACAAAACAAGTTGAAGTACTACAGTAAAATTACTAAACCTAAAACTATAATAAAAATAAATATATCAATAAAAAAAAATATATATATATATATATGAAAAAACTACTACTCTTAATGTTAAACAGGATGTTAACTGATGGACTGGAGTGGTGTGGATTATTGTGATGTTTTTTATCAGACTCTTATTCTGACGGCACCCATTCACTGCAGTGCATCCATTGCTGAGACACTGATGCCGATGCCGTGACATATTTCTACAAACCTGCAAACCTGATGAAGAAACAAACTCATCCACATCCTGGATGGCGTTTGTGTGTGTGTGTGTGTGCGTGTGTGTGTGTGTGTGTGTGTGTGTGGGGCACTATGGTGCAGTCACGGGTGATAACTCCACCCGCGGAGCCCCTGGGACAGGACTGAGGCTCACCGTCTGGAACGGAGTGTGTCCCGGGTGTGTGTGTACACTACAACCGCAAAATTGATTTGGACAGCTGCTCAACAGAGCCACATGTGTCCCAGGTTAACTTTACAGAGGCCGATGTCAATCCAAACTCACACAGGGACAGAAAGCTACTCACAGATACAGTACACTTCAGATCAGCACACGCTGCATTATGCATGTTTCTGTGCTATTATTAACTTCTGATGAATGTCTTACATGTGTTCTAGACATAATGACAGTACATTTTATGCATTCAAACTATAAAATGCACCATTGATACAGGAATAGTTCAGCCAAAAATGAGAAGTCATTATTTACTCCCCCTCATGTAGTTTCAAAGACAAAACTAAGTGCACTTAACTATACACTGAATACGCACTCGCAGTGTACTTCAAAACTTATTTTTAAAGAACTGTACTTAGAGATAATATTAATTAAATAAAAGGCCACTTTGGTGCACTTGAAGAGAGTTGTAATGCACTTAAGTGTACTTGAGACAAAAAAATCATTATGTTTTAATTATCAAACTTTAGCAAAGTAATTGTGATGTGTTGACTAACATAATAAAGCATGTTATTTTATATATTATATATATATATATATTTTAAATATACTTACAGCTTTATCATTGCAAATGTGTAATTACAAATATATTTAAATAAATGACTTTCATGATTGATTAGAAATTCCATTACAGTATATTTTAGTTTATTATAAATGCTTGTCAGTGCTTTCAGCAGTAACACTTTAACCATATTTCAAAGACAATATAAGTTATTATTAAATTGCATATAAAATGTGCTTAGGTCATACTTAAGTGGATATAAAAAACATTTTAAAGTTTAACTAATTTCATTTAATATACATTAAAATATAATAAATATTGATTTAATTGCAATTGACATGCATGTAATTGTTTGAAAGCATGAAGTTCACACCCAATTAAACGCCTTTAAAGCAGGTTATTTCTGAAATAGTGTCAGTCCTCTGTCATGTGTGTCATGTGTTCCTGCCTCTTATTTCCATATTTGGCTTGTTTCCTGTCCTTATTAAGTGTGATTATGAGTTCAGTCTTGTTCAGCTGTATTTGTTTCATTATCTATGATTATCCTGTGTATTTATAGTCATGTCTGTTCAGTTTAATTTAATCTGGTCTACTCGTTACTCCCCGGTGTTCCTGTCTGTGTCTACCTTGCCTTGTACTGCCCTGCCTTGTTTGGATACATTAAAGACTGTTATTTAGAGTTACATTGCGTTATTTTGAGTTACATGCATGTTCCTCGATCCTCCCTCGTGTGTGCACCGTGACAGAAGACCAGACCAAACAGTAAGCGGGACCCACTCACCTCATTTTGTTTTTGAAAGTCTTTTGTTTTGTTCCTGTTTGTCTGTCCCGCGGCTCACCTAAGCCCACCGTTCTTGGGAGATCGATGCTGCCATCCGTGGCTCTCCCTAGCCCACCACTGATTCAGGCCCGCTGGCAGCCACCATGGATCCAGTTCCTTAATCACGGCCAGGAGTGCCGTTCCCAGGTCCCGTGGATACAGTTTTCTAATCATGGCCAGGAGTGCCGTTCCCAGGTCCCGTGGATACAGTTTTCTAATCATGGCCAGGAGTGCCGTTCCCAGGTCCCGTGGATACAGTTCTCTAATCACGGCCAGGAGTGCCATTTTTAAGTCTTGTCTTGCCCTCAGGAACAGTTTTAATTTATCTTGTCGGTCATGCCCACAGTGACTCGTCTGGGGCATGCGGCTCCTCTTGTTGTGGCCGCGGAGGCTATTCCCAGCCGCCTGCCTCATTGTCGCGGAAGTGGAAGCAGTTGCTGAGGGCCCCTGACTCTTCTTCATGCCCAGACGAAACCACAGCTTCCAAGCCTAGCCCAGGAGGGCTTCCTGTGGGCTGTCCTGTCCAGTTTGTCTAGCCCTGTGGGCTGTCCTATCCGGTTTGTCTAGCCCTGTGGGCTGTCCTGTGTATTTAGCCCCGGAGGGCTCCTGATATACCCTAGCTTCCCCATGGATTATTTTGGGGGGGGGTAGTAGAACTCCGGCTGTGGTGGCCGGGCCGAAGGTGCAGAGGCCAAGGCCACGAAGACCACCTGCCATGGTCTTTGACCTGTCTGTTCCGCTCTGGAGGCCTCCGTCCTGTACCCTGTCCATGTGTGTCCTGAGGGGCCTCTCAGGTGGAACTGTTTCGGTGCAGGTCGTGCCTTGTGGGAGGGGGGAGTTATGTCAGTCCTCTGTCTTGTGTGTCATGTGTTCCTGCCTCTTGTTTCCATGTTTGGTTTGTTTCCTGTCCTTGTTAAGTGTGATTATGAGTTAATTATTGTCCAGCAGTTTTGTTTCATTATCTTGTGCATTTATAGTCATGTCTGTTCAGTTTGATTTCATCTGGTCTACTCGTTACTCACCGGTGTTACTGTCTGTGTCTACCTTGCCTTATCCTGCCCTGCCTTGTTTGGAGTCAGTAAAGACTGTTTATTTGAGTTACATCCTCGTCTGCATGTTCCTCGATCCTCCCTCCTGTGTGCACCATGACAAAAAGTACTATTTTTGAACATATAATGTGTACTTCTGTTTATACATGGGTTTCAATATAGTTGACCACACTTTAAAAAAAAGTTTTAAATGGAAAATAAAATATTTTCTAGAGTACATTTTGCAAGGAAATTATTTCAGTCGTTGTACTTACAAATTTCATGTTTGATTCGGTGGGTTACCTGCTGTTTCTCTGTAATTATTTGTGAAATTTACCAGCAGTTCCTGAGTGAGAATTATTTCAAAGTAAATCATTGTGTTTCTGGGGCTACATGACTGGGGCTACATTTCAAGTTTTTTCTAAACTAAGATGTGTGATCAACAGACCAAAATACATCTTTGTACCGAATCTGTATTGATAAAAGCTGCACAGAGGAAAACAAATGTCATATGGGATGAAAACAATATGAGTTGGTGAAAAATCAAGTTAGATAATAAAAAATGCTGAAATGAATAAGTGATATTATAATTGATCTGAACTGTATGAAGAGAGTTATTAGTTTCTTCAGTCTGTCAGTGCTAACTCTTCTGTCTGAGGTGAGACGAGCTGCTGATTTTAAGTTCACAGGGAAGCTGATATAATTTGGGCATTTTACCTTCTGATATCTGTCAAGCAGAGCTGAGGAGCAGTCAGTGGCCCCAGCAAGCATTGGCTTCCACACGGTCTCATGTACAGTAACATGGGATCGGGTCGGCCCAGGAAAGCAGACATATTCGTTACAAACAACTGCGCCTGTTTTTAACACCCGCTCAGAGATAGCTGAGCCAGGTGAGGAACAGGCCAGGTGAGGAAGCCACACACTTGTGTAGCTAATTATAACATTTAGAAGGACAAAAGGCCTTCAGGTGTAGGCCATGAACCTGCACGCTTTTCTAACAGTGCATTCAAAAATGAGAAAATAATTCAATATAAACACTGCTTCTTTATTATTTTGAAGTCTATTGTTTTTTTATAAATATTGTGATTATAATGAATCAAACATGCATATTCTGTGTTGTATACTACATCATTTTACTATTAAAAACGATGCTTCTTTGCTTGAGGTTTGCTGTGCCTTTACATAAACATGAATAATGTTCAGAATCAGTGCTGTATAATAAGTGGCAGTTGAATAACTCCATGTGCTTTTATTGAAATCCAGTGATGCACAAAAGCAGCAACGATTGCATTCAAACATGAACGTCTTTACTCGACACAGCAGACTGTATTTTTGCATATCTCGGTGCGTTTGGCCAGATCCTCAGATGCTCATCTGCGTCCTTAATCAAGTTGACAGCTTTAGCCCTCTCATGAAGAGATAACGTTTTTCCTAGACGTAAGTTTGTGTGCGCTCAACAACCTGTAATCACTGCTGTCTGGGTTTAAGTGTGCTTCAGGATCTATTGACTCCATCTTCAGTCAATAAATTATGCCCAGGTCAGGCCAACAGCAGAGATGAGTGCTGGATGCAAACATGATAGACTTCACCTGCATCTGTGCCGGCTGTTTGTTCTGTCGAAGAAACAACTTCATCATGCATTTTATGTCTGTGCCAATTATTATTAATATTATTATTGTTATATTTTAAATGCACTGGAATAACAGCTGGAGTGTGGCTCGTTTTTTATAATAAAATAATATAGAATAATCATTCCAACGTTATGATATTATACTCATCTCAGGATCAAAGAAGAAATAATAATATTCCATAGTATTCACATTATTACATTTTTGGGGATTTCCCTTGTTGTACTTGTGTACAACAAACATGTTCAAACATGTTTACCAAATATTGGAATCAATCTTTATATATTAGCATGGGTTGTGTATTTATTTTGGATTGATTGATCTCTGCCTCATTGGTCTGATCTAATGCACTTCACTTCTGAGTAAACTGAGTAAACACGTTTTTTCACACAGACACTTTAAAAGGCCAGTCGTTTTTTTTGTGGGAGCACCATGTTAGGTAAATAAATGTAAGCATAGCACAAAGAATAACTGCAACATACAAACACATA
This sequence comes from Gymnocypris eckloni scoliostomus, assembly GCA_027564155.1. Classification (NCBI taxonomy): domain Eukaryota; kingdom Metazoa; phylum Chordata; class Actinopteri; order Cypriniformes; family Cyprinidae; genus Gymnocypris; species Gymnocypris eckloni. The sequence continues at coordinate 27,716,819 of CM050424.1, read as the reverse complement.
CATACACACATACATACATGTTTACTAAACTAAATGAATACATAAATAAATGAATTTACTTGAGAAGAACAATGGCATAAGATATTAAGTACTGTTTTCTGAAAAAAATATATTAAGTGATGTTATGCTTAGAACAAGGAAAATGATCTGACAGTGGGGAAAACAAATCAGCTGTATTCAATTATTCTTTTTTTTCAGTGTAGGAACTGCAGGACGAGGCTGATTTGACTGTTTTAATGAAGTAAAGAACAGTCAAACGGGTCTCTATACAGAACAGAGGCGTATGCTAATTACATTATAGTTCCTGTGTATTGGCATTTGTTGTCTGGTTTTGTCATTATAATAACGTCATGAAAAGGCACGGTGTTTCCCCAGCTATAACTTATATTTACCTTGGGTTTAAATGTGCCTGTGTTTACCCAGCAGTCACTTTGTGTCGATATGCTTGTTAAAACTCACTCAACACTGCTATGTGGACATGATTGTATCATTTAATGTATGCTCTATGAGATACATATGCAGAGTGTAAATAGTGAATATTGCTGTGTATTTAAGTATCGGTTCCACCTGCTTAATTGTTTAAGGAAATACAAGATTTACTAATATCAGTGTTTGATTACACAAAATAGTTCATGTGTAAAAATACCTCAGCAGTTAAGACCAGCCTTCTAGGAAAGAGTGTAATTACTAGTTTTAAACGGGTTAAACGTTGCCACTCGTGAACTGTTTGTGCTACAGATATAACTGATGCATGCATCGTGTTTATTACTCACCACGCAACACTCTGGCATCATGGAAAAGAGATTTGCATGAGCAAAAGCACTTGTGTTTTCATCAAAATCGTCAGACATTGGTAAACAGCCATTCCTCTGTTTTGCTACATTTGTCCAGCGATGGCAGTCATGCTTTGTGAACAGCCGGCCCAGTCTGAGGAATAATGGACATTTATGTTTCATTAAATCCATTGCTCAGCGGAGAACAATGTATCATTCAGCGATATTGAAACATATGTCAAGCTTATCCTCTTACCCATAATTCAGTTAGACTCACATGTGATGATCAAGTGTTATTACAGGCCAATATATCATCTGAAGCGGGTCTCTGTGTTTCTCCACTGTGCTGATTTTATCATTATCATTACAGATGAGTTAACTCAGGTGAAGTCCACACGCTCAGCATTCCTGCAACAGTCCCTTAATATTCATAAACATCATCGACACATGAAGCACAGCTTAGTGCCTTAAGAAATCAAAGAGGTCAATTCAAATACAGAATGCAAATAGATTTGATCATATCTGCATATTGGTCATTTTTAGTGGATTTCTGAAGTCAGCTCTGCTAAAGTGCACAAAGGTGTAAATTATCACATCAACAAATGAACTGTTTTCATCTTCAACATCTTTATGTATTAGTTTAGCATTACAAACCCAAGAAATGTGTGTCTGTCCAAAAATTCATAAATAAATATATGAATGAATGAATGAATGAATAAATCAATGCATTAATTGATAATAAAATAAATACATAAATAAATAAATGTTATTATTTTAAATAAATATTAACTGAAATAAACATAAATATGTTAAAAAAATATAATATTTCAGTTAGTTGGCGAAGCAAGTTTTAAAATGTTCATTTATTTTAACTTGATGTAAAATAAGTACAACTAATCAATATAACATAATCATAATAATAATAATCTCAAAAGACAAAAAAAGGACTAAATTCTTGAGTAAAATTGTAATAAAAATGGATTTTTATACTATAATGTATACTACTGTGTCTGCTTGCATTGTGCGGTTTCTTTATTTCTCTGATACAATATTAGATCAGGTGATATTTTTGTTTAAATCTATTGATGTGAAGTGTCCACTACAGCAGGTGAAGTACAGCTGTGTGTGATGATGAGAAGCGGTTCGGCTCTGTCCAGGACACTTCTCAGACACACAGTCAGTCTGCTGTCAGCTTGTGTTCAGTCTGTCACACTACACTCACCTCCTGCTGTTTCCAGTAATCAATACAGGTCTGGAATCAGCCGTGCTCTCCACCTCCCACACTAGCTGTTTTGTCCTGCTATCAATAATGTATTTCGTCCCCCTTACTAGTCCACACTCCGTCGACTCCACGCACTCCTTTTTGCCAAACACACAGTCGCTCACACAACATCAGGTCTAACATTTCTATTGCATTTGCTAATCATTAATCAATAATTCAGGACGGCTCTCTGGTGGTGAAGAGCCTGTGCTTCCTGGGACATATGGCAGAAGGGCAGGAGACTCGGGTTTCAGCCTCGTCTTATCACAAAACACAGCCAGCGAGAACAAGACGCTTCAAGTTTTTTTCAAGAGCTGACTTTTGTTCCTCAGCTTGTTAGCGTTCATGAGCGTGTGATTCCGGTGGCCAAAGCAGCCGGCTGTAATTTGTAGCGTTAGTCGACGTGATGCTTATCACACAAGTCACTTTTCATTTCCCAGGCATATGTTCTGCTTTTATACAGCCTTTAAAATAAAGGTTCCAAGAGACGCTTTCAGCAGTGATGTCATTAAAGGACCATTTCTGGTCCCCAAAGAACCTTTCATTCACTCATTAAAAGAACCGTTATTTATCTGAAATTCTTTGAAGTTTGAAGAACATATTAATAATCTTAAGAACCCGTTTCATGAATGTTAAAGGTTCTCCAAGCAACAATTAAGGACCTTTATACATGTATTTGTCTTTTTTGTATGTTTTACTATCTGTCTGTTTGTTTATTAATTATTATTGTTAAATGCATTTTTATTTTATTTTAATTGTTTGATTATTTTGAGCGATTACACTTTTATTTTATTTTGCAATAATAATCATAGAAGATACATTTTTTGTTTCACCAAATAAACTTAGGAATCATGATAAGTGAATAATAAGTGAATCGTAATAAGTGTCCCTTAAATCGTTTGACTTTCATGTGATCGCTCATTTCCGCTCATAGTTTGCCAGAAGTGCTTTTCTACTCTTAATATGAGGATCACGGAGGGTTTTCACTGTCATGCCATAGCGAAGAGCCATTTTTGGTTCCCCAAAGAACCTTTCAGTGATCTGATCTTTCAAAAGCAGATGAATCCCACACCCAGGTGATCTCCATCCAGCATTGTTTTCATAAAGGTCACACAATTTTTCCTATTTTATTTTGTTTAGATAACTTATTATTGTCACAGTGCACACAGCAGGGAGGATCGAGAAACATGCCTCAAGGTTGACAAGAACACAAGACAAGGACGTAACTCAAATAAACAGGTAAGGCACGGCACGGCACGGCACGGCACGGCAAGGCAAGCCTGACAGACAGGAACGCCGGGAGTAACGAATAGACCATACGATCACTAACTGAACAGACAGGACTATAAATACACTGGACAATCATTGATAATAGACAAACACAGCTGGACAATAATTAACTCATAATGATACATAACAAGGACAGGAAACAAACCAAATAAGGACAAAAGAGACGGGAACACAAGACACGCACGACAGAGGAATGACAATTAGTGTGTTTCAGCTTGATTTTCTATGTGCAATCATGTATTCATATATATTTTTTGTTACTGTTCTAATTGTTTTGTATCTCTTCTTCTTTGTTGGTTTTACTCTGTATCTAAGATTACCTATTTTGTTTGTATGGTGACTTTTTATCATTCATATGAAAAATAGGCTAATTCTGGCACATTTACAGTCGTTTATTAATGTGCAATACCCCTGTAAACAACTAAACTAAACTAAACATGTCTGAGATGCTGCATTAAAACATGATTTGGCATGCTATAGCAATGTGTGGGTCATTTTTATTAGACCATTCACTTTTCTTTATTCTTATGAACATGCTCATATGATGTGTTAGCAGTTGCACTGATGATTTAATTATATTTCATGAACAGTACTTAAAAGAGCCATTGTTTTCTTAATGTAATAAACATGTTAAAGACCCTATTTGTCACTACAAAGAATGGAAATGTTAAAGGTTCTTTAAGGAACCATCAGTGTCTGTGCTTTTAAGAGTTAATGTGGTAAATCACTGAATGTTTGATTTTTGTGCAATCGCCAGTGCACTGGGTCCTCCATATTTCATCCCAATGTCTTTGGCTAAGGTGGCAGGGTAGCTCGAGCAGCAATCATCTCGATGATCCCGTCCTACGGTCTGGATGTGAGGATGACCAGCGCGTGTTTAGGGCCTGATGGCTGGGGAAAGCTTTACATATGGACGTCCAGTGGGCATCCGTCCCTGGTGAAGGATGGCAGCTCACAAACTCGTGACCCGCTGGGGCTGATAAATCGTGGATGCCACTGTAACACTCGCTCTACCAACCCCGCTCGTGCTCTCAGGGCAAGCCTTTGTTGTCCCAAAAAACAGATGCACAATATTTCACTATTGGATGATGAGAACAGACTTCCCACACTTTCTGACCGCTGACTCTCTGTGACCTTTGCAGTCACTCCTGATCGCTGGATAAGGATTTTTACAGAAACTGCTGATTAGATTGTCATTTATCTGCCAGGTATCCGTCTTCTGAAATAATACATTGGAGAAATTGTAAGTCATGCATAAATGTCTCAAATAAAAACCATGGTTTATTTCTGTGATAAAAGCTGTATTTTGAGCATCATTACTCCAGTCTTCAGTGTCACATGATCTTCAGAAATCATAATAATATGCTGATTTGCTGCTCAAGAAACATTTATGATTATTATCAATGTTGGTGCTGCCCAATATTTTGTTGTGGAAACTGTGATAAGTTTTATTTTTCAGGATTCACAGATGAATAGAACGTTCAAAAGAACAGCATTTATTTGAAAGATAAAATGCAACATGCAAACATAACTTTTTTGAAGCATTCTAAATGTCTTGATTTTCACTTTTGATCAATTTAATGCATCCTTGCTGAATAAAAGTAATATTTTCTTTCAAGTAGCATACATATGTATTTTACAGTTTGGTGTCTGTTTAATGTCAGGAGCGATTGATTTCAGACCTCCCAAGTCATGTTTCTGAGGCAGTGCTAGAATCAGCCAGAGGGATGATTGGAAAAGCGTGTATGACACTAAATCCCCGGTTCTTTTATTTATTTATTTTCCTTTCTTCTGCGGGTCTTCTCTGGCTAATTCTAATGAAGAGGCCTCCGATGGCTTCATTTGCGAGGGAGTTAATTGGTTTTGCTGCTTCCTGCTGGAGTGAGTGAGTGTGTGTTTGGGCAGCGAGTGGCTGGGTGTCTCTGCCGCCCCGTTAACTCACACTTTAATTAGATCTGGCAGCCACCTCATAATGATAAATGCTGCAGAGATGAATGGAAATGCAAATGCTGTTGAAGTAGCCCCCGCCTTCACGGCCCACCATCATTAACACTTTCCTGCTGTCAAATCTATCATAGTCATGTGGTGATTAGATTGTCATTTATCTGCCAGGTATCAGTCTTCTGAAATAATACATTGGAGAAATTGTAAGTCATGCATAAATGTCTCAAATAAAAACCATGGTTTATTTCTGTGATAAAAGCTGTATTTTGAGCATCATTACTCCAGTCTTCAGTGTCACATGATCTTCAGAAATCATAATAATATGCTGATTTGCTGCTCAAGAAACATTTATGATTATTATCAATGTTGGTGCTGCCCAATTTTTTTATTGTGGAAACTGTGATAAGTTTTATTTTTCAGGATTCACAGATGAATAGAACGTTCAAAAGAACAGCATTTATTTGAAAGATAAAATGCAACATGCAAACATAACTTTTTTGAAGCATTCTAAATGTCTTGATTTTCACTTTTGATCAATTTAATGCATCCTTGCTGAATAAAAGTAATATTTTCTTTCAAGTAGCATACATATGTATTTTACAGTTTGGTGTCTGTTTAATGTCAGGAGCGATTGATTTCAGACCTCCCAAGTCATGTTTCTGAGGCAGTGCTAGAATCAGCCAGAGGATGATTGGAAAAGCGTGTATGACACTAAATCCCGGTTCTTTTATTTATTTATTTTCCTTTCTTCTCTTCTCTGGCTAATTCTAATGAAGAGGCCTCCGATGGCTTCATTTGCGAGGGAGTTAATTGGTTTTGCTGCTTCCTGCTGGAGTGAGTGAGTGTGTGTTTGGGCAGCGAGTGGCTGGGTGTCTCTGCCGCCCCGTTAACTCACACTTTAATTAGATCTGGCAGCCACCTCATAATGATAAATGCTGCAGAGATGAATGGAAATGCAAATGCTGTTGAAGTAGCCCCCGCCTTCACGGCCCACCATCATTAACACTTTCCTGCTGTCAAATCTATCATAGTCATGTGCGGAAGGGAAGGGGTGTCCCACCGCAGTGCGCTGGGATACGCAGAGTTAAAAGTCAGAGAGGATGATAGGAGGAGAGATCGCAGCTCAAATGCTCCACGGATGCTTTTCCTCAAACTCCCAGACTTTCCAAAATCCACTTCACTACATCTGTGCAGCTCTGGCTGTGTCTGCCCCTCACAAACATTGTCACAGTTTGCTTCGGTGTTACAGATACAGGCATTAAGTGTAGAAAAGTACGATTAAAATGATGTTCAGAATGTGTGTGGTGAGCACTTCATAATGCTTTTCCTTCATTATTTGACCCAACTTACCCAGTTTATCCTGTAAAGAAACTGATGCATTAGCAATTTTTATTTGCGCACAAAGTTTATTTCAATCATCTAACCCTATAAATACTACTGTATTATATGTGATAAATTATCTTAATGATCAACATGATCAAACCTGTCGTACTCAATCTACTGCATCTCTTCTGTTGTCTGATTGACCATTTACAGTTATTTTTTGTCCAGTAAAAGCACTTTTAGTGCAATTGTAGAAACGTCCGGCTTCAGCTGCTGCTTCACTTGTCTTTTTTTCTGTCTCAAATCTTGACTGATTTTGATCAAGTAAACGTCAGAATAACTGTAGTAATATTTCCAGATGAACACTTACTGGACTGAAGCAGCTCAGCTTTAATTTTATTTTTTAGATAAAATCTGTGCATCTCTAATCTGATCATCAGGAGCTTTTGAGGAGTGTTTGTTTCCAGAAGCTCTAATTTCACTGTTCCTCAGAGGAGGAATGATCTTCACAAGCCTCCAAAACATCTCACATCTTCTGATGAGTGTTTATTTCTTAATCTCTCAATCAGCATTGTATTGCATTGCCTTATAAACCGATCAGGTATAACATTATGACCACCTTCCTAATATAGTTTTGGTGACCCATCAAGGCATGGACTCCACTGGACCCCTGGAGGTATGCTTGGGTATCTGGCACCAATATGTTAGTAGCAGATCCTTTAACCTCTTAGCCAGCACTCCCCATTTTGGGACCTACCTAACTTAAAATTATATCAGTTGCAGACTTCGGTGTGCCACACACACAATTATTTGGAAAGAAGACCCTTTGGGCTTTACTAGGCATCATCCGGAGTTGATAATGCTCAAAAATATAAAAAGTTATAGAGACTGAAGTGCCTTGAAAAAAGTGTACCACACTGAATAAAACAAATAATAATACAATTCAAATAAAATACATGAAATAAGTCATGGAGCAATCCAGAAAAGTACTGGGTTGAAAGTCACATGTCTCATTAGTTTATATTTCAAATCTGAAGAAGATACCATGACAATTTTGATTTTCCCGAGACTATATCTATTTATTGTTTCTTTGGACTAAAGTTCTCTATGTGATTTTGTTCCATGGACCCTTACCTCTCTTACTAAACCTGGATTTACAGCAGTCGATGCATTTGTGACTCAATATTACACAAAGCTGGTATGTACTGGTTTTTTATTATGGATGTTTTGATGAGTACTTCTCACATAAAACGTAGCAAATACATTCCTTATAAGCTTTCCATCGAAAAACAGCAATCTATCATCGATGCTTGAGGCTTAGACCTTCAGAATGATATATAGTTTGTTAAGATTAATTTAGTCACGTTTCATTTAATCTATTCGTAAATAATGACGTGCAAACAGAGAGCGTTCAGTGCGCCGGCATCCTGGTGCAGATTAACAGGTTAAGTCCTGTAAATTACAAGGTGGGGCCTCCATGGATCAGACTTGTTTATTCAGCACATCCCACAGATGCTCGACTGGATTGAGAACTGGGGAATTTGGATGGCCAAGTCAACACCTCAAACATGTTTTTGTGCTCCTCAAACCATTCCTGAACCATTTTTGCTTTGTGGCAGGCCGTATTATCATGCTGAAAGAGGCCACAGCCACCAGGGAATACCGTTTCCATGAAAGGATGTACATAGTCTGCAGCAATGCTTAGGCAGGTGGTGCGTGACGAAGTAACATCCACATGGATGGCAGGACCCAAGGCTTCCCAGCAGAACATTGCCCAAAGCTTTAGACTGCCTCGCCCAGCTTGCCTTCTTCCCGTAGTGCATCCTGGTGCCATGGGTTCTCCAGGTAAGCGATGCACATGCACCCAGACATCCACGTGATGTAAAAGAAAACGTGATTCTTCAGACCAGGCCAGCTTCTTCCATTACCGATGCCCATGTGTTTTTGGTGGTGGACAGAGGTCAGCATGGGCACCCTGACTGGTCTGTGGTTATGCATCTTCATACGCAACAAACTATGATGCACTGTGTATTCTGGCACCTATTCTGACCCTGGTGGCTCTGGACTCTTTCAGCAGGGTAATGCACCATGTAGGCCCCCACCTCAAAACTTACAGGACATATTTTGAACCGAATGGTTTCAGCCCTCTGCCTTGTAAACAACTTCTAATTAATGTCAAAAACATGTAAAAGATCACCAGTCATCCTCTAAATTATTTACTTTAAAAGAGTGAGGTGTAAGAACTGCTTACAATTTCAAAAACCTGTAGTACTCTGACACGAAAAATGAGTATGTCTGCTCACTGTCAGCACTACGGTGTGTAAAGTGAGGCAGCACGAAGACGAATGAGATAAGTTCACTAGTCTTAAATACTTCCACAAGAGAAAGGGTAATTCCAAGATCAGACAGGAGACAAACATAGGGACGTACATTAAATACCGGACAAGGGATCACAGGACAGACTTGAGCTAAATACACAGGCAAATGAAGATCATTTACAAAACATACCTGAGCAAAATGACAATCAAGGGAAGACAGAAACTTGGCCAGAAAACACGTAGGGGTTTCGAGGGGTTTTCCATGATTCCAGGGGGCTGACCGACGGTGGTGGAGCAGGTGGAGGCTGATCCAGGGTGACAGGGACAATCCGAAGGTCTAAGGCGGAGCAGATGGCTCTGGTGACCGAGGCAGAGGCGGGGATCCGGAAGGCCGCAGTGGAGCCGGAGAGACAGAGGAACAAGGTGTAGCCGGAGGGGTCTGACAGAGTCGGAAGGATGAGGCGTAGCCGGAATAGTGGAGTCCCGAGACGGCAGATGGTTGACGACTGCCAAGGCGGAGCCGGAGGGACAAGGAAGCCTGGTGGAGCTGGTGGAATGACGGACCACGGTGGAGATGAGGGAAATAGGAGCCATGGTGGAGCCGCTGGGTCAACAGGCCGAGGCAGAGTCCTTAAATCAGAGGCTCGAGGCAGAGACAAGGAGTCCTCAAGCCACAACTCTGATGGAGACTGGCATACCCGCTGTGATCCCACCACACAGATAGACAGCTGAGGGGGAGCTGAGAGGCTGTCAGGAGACAGAGTGGCAGAGCTGAAGCAGCAGGGAATACAGGAGGAGGCAGGAGAGTGAGGGAGGGGTAGGTATTTTTGTGAGTATCAGTGCTTTCTGGCAAGGTGTGTGCTGCCCACACACACCAGATCGCAACTCCCAACACCGTGAGTGGAGCAGACAGGGGAAGGACCTGCGTGATCGTGACGGGACAGACAGATAGTTCATTGCAAACCTTCATGGTCATGACCGGACAGGCAGATGACGGAAGACTGGGTACATCTGAATAAAAGTCAGAAGTACAGCGGCAGCTCATGATCACGATGGTGATGGAGCTTCACTCCGCGCTCTCAAGCTCCAATGTGATATCCTCTGGGGCGGGCTTCGTTGCCGGCTCACGCACTTGAACAGACATCACAGGAGGCTCTGACTCCGGGGCGATCCTCAGCTCTGTCGCTCCTTTCAGCGATGTTTCTTTGGTCGCAACTGGCGCTCTCCGTTTGCAGTGGGCTCTGACTGTATCTCCTCACTGCGGGGTGATGTTTGGCTGGGCTCTGGGTCTGGAGTGGGACTGGCAAGATATTCCTTAAATCCAAAGGTAAACGGAGATCTTTTTTCTCACCAGTACCCACTCCTCAAAGATGGCAAACTCTCCCAAGGACCAACTTTGGACGACTGCACTCTGCAAGCGTCGTTGATGCTCGTGTTGTAAATCAATCAGTCATTCAAAATGTATTAGCCAGGTATACATAAAATACAAGGCGTTGTGGCTGGCAGATTCCTTGTCTCCTCCTCCATCCTAATACAAGGAGAATGAGCAGAGTGCGTCATCCGGATAGCTGGTGAAGTGAGCTATTTCAAGGAACAGTTTAGTATGGTCCTCCAGAGATCTTTCCCCTGCTCCAGCAAGATGAGGAGGAAGAATGCAGGGGGGTTCATGAACAAAAAAACAACAAAACAAAACACTTTAAAAACACTTAAAAAAAGGGGCAACACGCCACTATACTTTTTGTTGGTCCGGTATTCTGTCAGCACTATGGTGTGTAAAGTGAGGCAGTACGAAGCCGAGGGAGATAAGTTTACTAGTCTTTAAATAATTCCACAATCAGACAGGATCCACACATGGGGATGTACATTCAATATCGGCCAGGGCATCACAGGACAGACTCAAGCTAAATACACATACAAATGAAGATAATTAACAAGAAACTTGAACCAAATGACAATCAAGGGGAGACAGAAACTAGGTCAGAAAACACGGAGGGAACAAAAACAAACTCATAGTCCATGTGGTGGTGACACTCAGACCCTGATGTGACGCTAAACACATTTCCACATCAAAGTTTTAAAAATATGAGCGTTGGCGTTGATTTAACGTTGATTTAAGTGTACACACACTCTAAGATCAAATCTGAGCGTACGCACGCTTTTTTACAAACTGGTCTGTTATTGTGGTAACATTTCCATGCCCCTAAACATGACACAGCACAAAACAAAACGTGACTGGTTGATTTACCTGCCAGTCATATGGCCTCTTGGGCAGGCCTTGTTCATTCAAAGCAGCCAAAGTTCCCAGACCTTCTGCCCTCAGTCTGAAGGTCTGGCTATGCGAGACTACTCCGCTATAGCGTCTCGCAGCCAGGGACGTCGCTATTGGGGTGAAAGGTGGTGATGATTATAGGGGCCCACTGCTGAGGGCAGAGCCGGCACCAGGGCACCTCCATCGGGGTGGGAAGCGTGCGATCTGTGATCACGTGCAGTTGCTGAGGCTCGCCAAAGTGTGCAATCTTATGCGCGCTCTTTTCAAACATAGAAATTTATCACATTCAGCAAGGAGGGGAGAGGATGGAAATGGGGGGCACGGCATGCGAATGCCCCCCTTGGCACCGGCCCTGACTGAAAGGAGACCCCCGGAGATTTCAACCAACTGGCCGAGACCAGCCTAAAAAGATGCTCAGGATATTTGACGGGCCACTGCTGTGCATCGTCATGAAAGCTTATCAATTGCACTTGTTTTTAAGCCTTGCCAATTTAAACATTTATGACAGTTGAAGCATTCAAACACAAGAAGCGGAAAAACTCAACTAAGAACTCGCAAACAATGAACCGAGCTCTCCTTCGCTTCCTCCCGTGCCTGAACGAACAAATACATCTCGCCACATTAACCAGACAAACACAAAAATAAGCGAAAAGCTTAATTTAGCACCCACTTTGTTCTGTGTACACAGCGCACACACAGAGAGCCTGCATTTCATAGCCCTTGAACACCAAATTAAGTTTTGCCTCTTCTTGCACTTGAACCGAAAAATACATACAAAAGTATGTCACAATACCTGTCTTTGCGAGTTTCCTCCAACAAAAGTTGTCGTTTAAGCGAAAGTAAATAGCTTAGAATGAAATCGGATGTATATCATTATATTGGAGGCTCGCCAATATTAAAGTGACAGCAACTAATTTACTAGCTGCTGTCGGTGTCCCTAACGTTAATCCAAAAATTAAGAGAGAAAATCACTCAGTGCTCATTTACTGAATTACTTTTTAGTTTTAACAAGAATCAATTTATATTTAATTTATACAGAGAAGACTATGCAATGATATTTAACCTCTGATTAGACGGTTTCTGTACCTGGACATCAAACTTAAACATTGTTTAATTTGTACCTGTGTTCTTTTAATTTAGTTCTGCTATTTACACAACACACAAAACAGGGCCCACGTGTACAACCTGCAAACCCCAGCTACAGCCCTGCTCGCAGCGATCATTTTCACACTGCAGATTCATGCATTCTTTCACACTAAACATTCTTGCAAACGTTTTAAGTAGTATACATTCATATAAGGAGTTTTAAACAGCAAATTAGTCATTCAGAGAACACATTTTATTTTTGAACATTAAAAATGTACCGAGGTCCGGACCTCAGTAGCCTCATAGCTGATTACGGGCCTGGTTAGAAGCAAGGAAAATAGGCAAGCGTAAATATTTCAACGAGGTTGACGAGGGTCAAATTGTGATGGCTAGACGACTGGGTCAGAGCATCTCTAAAACATCAGCTCTTGTGGGGTGTTCCTGGTCTGCAGTGGTCAGTTTCTATCAAAAGTGGTCCAAGAGCAGTGGTGAACCAGTGACAGTGTCATCATGGGCAGTCAAGGATCATTGATGCATGTGGGGAGCGAAGGCTGGCCCGTGTGGTCCAATTCAACAAACGAGCTACTGTAGTCCAAATTGCTCAAGAAGTGCATCAAATACTATATGATAAAAAACATAAAACGTGCAAACTTCTATTATTTAATATGTCAGGCTTTATAAGGTTAAGCAGAAGTCTTTGGATCAAATCAGTGTTATTTTAGTATCATTGAACTAATATTGATGTTTTTTTATATTTTAAATTTTAAAATTTTAATTTTAAATATTTTCTGGTTTTATTTTTATGCAAGTTAAAATTTTAGTAATTTTGTTGTATTGTTTGTTATTTTTATAAGTTTTTGTTGTTTCAATTGATATGTCTATACAGTTATTATTCATTTTCATGTCAGGTTTAGTTTCAAGTTATTTTAGTACTTTTTAATTTTATTTAAAGTTTTTTTTTTCAGTTTTAGTTGTAATTAAATTTAAAACTCCTGGATCGAATGCTTTTTTTAATTTCACAAGAAACATAAATTCAGTCTGTAACTCAGTCACCTCACTGACTGCATTAATAATACAGATCTCAAGAAATGCATATATTGAGTGAATGAGTCAGCACTGATGTGTGTTGTTCATGGTTTGTTGGTGGTGGTATGGTGGACGAGCTGGACGCTCGCTGATATTCGAGTAGTTTTGTGCGTCTGACAAAACACCTCTGCTCATGAACGACACGTTTCGCCTCATTACAGTGACACCTTAGAGCCGCACTCATGTGTTCAACATGCAGGACCTGCTTCAGCTCCATGAGGTGGAGTCTTTGATTACACATGCTCTCTCTGTGTGTGTGTGTGTGTGTGTGTGTGTGTGTGTGTGTGTGTGTGTGTGTGTGTGTGTGTGTGTGTGTGTGTGTGTGTGTGCGTAAGAAAGTACAACGGATTGTTTAAGTAGTGGGTGTGCATGTGTGTTTCTGTTAATGAAATGTTGCATGACTTTTTATGCATATATGTGCTGTATTTATACATCCAGTATACGTGCATATATAGACACTGCATGCTTTTGCATAAGAGTGAGTGTGTGCACGTAGACACAGGTATTAAATTATAGCTTACGTGCATTTATATGTGTGTGTGTGGCGTCTCCTCTCATTGCATGCATTAACTATAACCTTGCCAGTGTTGTCCTACAGGCCACGTTAGGCATCAGCAGCCACAACAACAAGGGCAACTGTCACACTCGATGGCTCCTCTTCTTTTTTCCCCCACTAAATTATTTACAGCTCAGTGTCGGACAAAGCTGCCCTGGCTCTACTGTCGTGTAAAAGAAACCGCTGACAGATACAGAATGCTATTTTTTTTTCCTCACGATGCAATTAAACATTTGTCAAAGTCAAAGGAACTCGTTAGACAAACAGCAGTATTGTGAATGATTCTCTCTGTATGAAATGTGTTTATTGACAGATAGTTGAGATTCTTGCTTTGATACAAAGACACTTGCTCTATATTACAGTGATCATGTAGTGAAGTGCATGTTTACATTATGCTTCACAACATGCTCTTCAATAATGATATTAGTATATCATTAATACATGCATTCAATAATGCTCTTACAGTTGCCTTACATACGAATAGTTGTGATAACTGTTTTAGAATTATCACTCAGCAAAACCGTTTTCTTCAGATAATTGGATAGTGTGTGTGTGTGTTTGTGTGTGTGTGTGTGCGTGTGCACCTCAGAGGACATTTCACTCATTGCAAGGTGAACACAGGGCCATATGATCCCTCTTACACGGGCTGTGCACATTAGCATTGCAGAATATTAAACATGACATTAAATGTGTCAAAACTACTGTGCAGTATACATTATGTGCCTATTATTTTGATGTACAATATAAGATAAAATCAAAAAAAAAATATATAGTTCAACATTAATCAGTTGTCTTTTTTCACAATATTACTACAAAGTTTATACTTGCTACATCCACGTGTTACTTCTTTTTTATTCCTTTAATATACATTTTACACACACACACACACACACACACACACACACACACATGCATGCACACAAAAACATCAGTAAGTATTCTCAATGCATCTGAAGAGTTCTGAAGAAAGAAAATATTAAAATGAACAAAATATATTTGATAAAGACTAAATTTAGCTGTTAATTTCAATTCTGCTCATTTTCTTGCCTTTGTGTAAATAATCGGGGAAAAAATATACGTGTATACATTTCAATTTATACTGTATCTGAATGCATATTGCACTATTGCACATCATTCGATAAACTCGTGTGTTGTGTGGTCAGCAGAGGGCTCCGGGTTCAAGCGGCCACACGACATAATGAGAATGCTTAATATGGCCTCGCCTGCTGCGATGCTGTAACCGTAGCCTTGTTGTAAATGTTTCTAAGCGCTGAGAAACATGTAGCTAGTGATGATTTCGCTCAGTGCTGGTAAGTGCTTCCCTGTGCAATTACTGGAGCCAGCTGGTGCCGCGGTGGTTTATTCACGGACGGCAGACGAGAGATAAATAAAAGAAAGTGCTGAGCGCCGGCAGCCGTTTGCTCGGGGAACATTCAAAATAGCATGTTTGTTTTGATTTCAGCGCAGTGTAAATGTTAAGAAACGAGCAATCAATAGACATGCTAAGCGTTACAGATTAGCAAGTTAAGCAGCCGACTTTCACGTCCAGGCCTATTTGCTACAGCTGCCCTCCGCAGCCAGACAGTGAGGTCATCTAACGAGGAACCGTATTTGTAATCAAATCTGTCATTAACTATTAATTGGATCAAAAGTTCAGCGGCCATTGTTGCTGTGTCAAGTAGAGCCCTTATGGGATGAAACTAAATTAGAGTGGGGGGGGTGGTTGTGCGGTGCTCATAAATAATTTCCGGCAGACTGCTCTGCTTACCGGCGCCCGGCCAGGTGGAGGTCACTAGCGACTAGCGCGGAAGCAAGCTTAGCATCACTCGCTGGGTAACCCAATCACCAGCCATGCCCTGGCAGCCTGGCAGCACATTAACAATATCCATGTGGCGTTATTGTGACATTTTAATCATGCGATGATTGTGCGATCGAGTTACTCCCAGACGTGTGGCATTAGCACCCACTTCTGAGTACTGCTTCAGAAGGAATCGTCCTGAAGTGATTGTGAATTATGGATTATGGCACTTGGATCATTTTCATTGGGCCTCTCGAATAAGGTGCACTTGATTCCCGCGTTTGGGTCATTTTGAATCTATTCATAATTAGTCAAGGATCATGTGGAGTTTACAGAAGATTAAATCTCACGACGCTTACATTTAGACCGAGGTCTAGTGTGTGATTTCTGTGACATTGCACAGGTTTGACCCGTCACTCAGACACATAGCCCCGCCCTAAACTCACGCCATTGGTTAAATCATGAATCAACTGACAGATCTTGGCTGTGTTCAGAATAGCACACTAACATTACACGCTTACTGCTTTCACAGTACATACTATTTAAACTGGGCATAGCATGCAGATTCGCAGTATGCATAGAGAACGCATGTGACCCTACATTAGCCAAAATGTGCTGTACACAACAGAGGCCGGTGGCACCAGTGCTCTGTTTATTGTTAGAATAAATCAAATGTTAAAGTGTAATTTTAATGCTGACTGTGATTGAGAACGTAGCCGGGGTTTACTGTTTACAGAAGCAGAACATGAATTCCAGCGTGAAGCATCAGTTTAATGTTGAAAGAGAGTGAGGTGAGATGGAAGTAGCAAAACATTAAATATTTGACGACTGTTTCTTGATGGAAATGTTAATGACTGACAGTAATACCTAGCAATGCAACTTTATTTTCATTTTAAATATGCCCATTCTAAATTGAAAATATGGTACAATTTATGTGATTCATATAACTGAATGTGACGGACAATAAATGTTTAGTGTTTTTTCATACAAATAAGAGAGTTTTAAAATATTGTTTGCAAATAGTTGAGACTGGAATTTGACCTTGTATTTCATTCACCATCCTATTTGTATACAAACAAACAAATACATAAATAAATAAATAACTGTCTCACTCAATGTTGCAGACATGGTCACAGCCTTGGCGTGAGTTTCAATTAACACACTAGTAAACACATATTTTGCACCATATTTTGCAGAGTTGAAACGTAACTTTATGCAAAGTAAACATTTACGAGTCCTCTGACCAGGAGTAACCGTCGAATTAACAGCAGCTTGGATGAATTACATCAATATGCTCATGTTTTATAAGACAGACTTTAATTATTTAGATATATTTGATAATGTCAACATTTACTCTCGTTTACCTTTTAAGAGAGAGACGATTAAGTGAATAAATGACTTGTTCAAAGGTTTGTCAACACACACAGCGCACCTCTGAAAATCATTCATAATAAATGTAATTTCTTACGTTTTTGTATTAGTATTTATTTATTGTATTACATTTAATGACTAAATCATATTTCAGTTCAAACATGTTTTACCAAAAATATAACTTTTATATAAAAAACACAGATTTGAAAAGTAACTCAAATGTATCGTTTCCATAAAATGTAACTAAGTAATCTAATTAGTTACTTTTTAGGAGTATTGCAAAATTGTAATATATATATATATATATATATTACAATATTCCCCAACACTGGTGAGGATTATCATAAAGAACAAACCATGTAAGAATCATAACCATATGTTGCTCACAGAACACAGAATTCATCCAAATAATCCAATGGGAAATATTGTAAAGGGCTATGCAAATTTACGATTTGCATTTACGAAACACATCATCACTGCAGCAGTATATATTAATATGTGTAGCTTGACACTACTTTTAAACAAACTTTGGTTTAATGGGCACGTGTCTGATCACCATCATGTGTTTATGTGTTGGCCGGTCAGGGCTGGAGGGTGTTTGCTGTGCGTCTGGCGAGCTGGAAGGCTCTGAGCTGAAGGAAGTGTTTCCGGAGTGAATATTTCATAGAGGTTTGCTGTAGTGTGTCCTGAGGACATATGGCCTGAAGCGGAACAGCGTCCCCTCCGCTCTCGCTCACAGTAATGGCTCGCTGTCAGGATGCAGCAGGTAAATTCGTAGCAACGGGAACAAATGTTAAAGGCATGTTGACAACTTTTCAACGTCAAATCGCACTATTAGGAACCTGTGCAAGTTTGCAGCCAATCTGAAGTTTTTTTTTTTTTTGCCTGTGTTTACACTGCATTGAAACGTATGCAAGTGAAAAATGTAATTATTTTTAATCACTTTTCAGTTCAGTTCAATTGTATTTATATAGCACATTTAAAAACAACCATGGTTGACCAAAAGCTCCCAAACAAACAAAATGAATACAGTAAAAACATCACAATGTCTCGACTCAACTCACAATAAATGCCAAGGAATACAGGTGTGTCTTAAGAAATTACTTAAAAAGTCCAACACTCTGAGCAGTTCTTATGTGTACAGGTAAAATTAGGTGCAACCACTGAAAAAGCTCGGTCACCTTTATTTTTTAATCTGGCTCTCGAAACATCCAGGAGTACCTGATTGGACGACCTCAGTGCTTTAACAGGAGTGTGGACATGTACAAGCTCTGATAAATTTGGCAGGTGCCAACCCATGTCAAATCTTAAAAACAATCAATAAAATCTTGAACTCAATCCTGAAGTGGACAGGAAAACAGTGTAGTGAAGCTAAGACCGGGGTAATGTGCTCTTACTTTTTGTCCCAGTTAAGAGCTGAGCTGCTGCATTCTGGACTAACTGTAAGCATTGAAGAGATGACTGATCCAAACCAACATATAACGAGTTACAATATGTTATACAATACTTGTGAAGTCTTTTATTTGGTAATGAGAGAAGCAACCTATGTTATACTTGTTTTGCAGTATGAGGTTTTTGGAGCTTTATTTTATATTTTTTCGTACAACATTTGTACAAAATTCCATTTGATTGTTTCTAGGTTTAATTTATGTGGTAAAAGCACCTTAGAGAATGAGTGATTCATACATTTAATCTGAATCAGGTGAGCTTTACTTGCCAAGAGTGCACAAACACAAAAGGAATTTGTTGTGGTGTCCATGAGCTCGTATAAAGAATAAATATACAATTCAAATGATCAGGAATAAGAAAAAAAAAATATATATATATATATTAAATTTAATTAAATTAAACATAACATACCATAAAACAATTATAATAAAATAAAATAAATAAATTGAAAAATACATAAATAAATAAATTAAATTAAATTAAATAATGTTATTATTAATTTATAAAAGAAAATTCAAAAGTTAACGTAATTTATTTTTATTATAATAATAATAAACTTTATTAATTTAATAATCATTTAAAACCAGCACAATTCAAAACGATTTTATATTTGTATTTCATTTAGTTATTTACTTGATTTAAATTTTTTCCAGATCAGTTACTTTCTCATCCCATTTATTTATTTCTGAAGAGTCACTGGCTCTCTTGGCTGGGATAAAATGCTCTTATTCCTGCTTGTTTTCTAACTCTGAGCAGTCACTTTTTTCTGTCTTTGTGTTCATTATCTCTGATCTCACATGCTTGTCAAATACGTTGCCAAAAGATGATTTTCTCTGTGTGGTCAAACAACCCCTGTACCGCTGGGCTCAGCGTCAACCATTCACCTGAAATATTACAGTAAGAGCCGTAATTGCTTTAGACGTCTTGGCTAATGCTAATGCTATTCTGCATGCTCCCAGCAGTGAAGGCCAGAGTTATTGCATCAGAGCTGATGACCGTCCGTAAGTGTTCCTATAGAGTCTCCAGCCAACCCCAGCGCCGTATACAGACCGCCGGGTGTTTAGCCCTCAGGACATGGACCGATAGAGAAGCAAACACAGCTCAGCATGTTTGCTGGAAATCCAATTATTTGTCCAAAGCTTTGAATCCAAAAGTGTTTTCGAAGTCCTAAAGCAATTATGACTCACTTGGAGTCGGCTGAGAAGGTGTAAAGGCCAGCAGCCAGAGCTGTATTGTTTTATTCCCACCGAACGATTAAATGCTGCTTTTCTACTCCTTAGCATCAATACTTTAGCATGTAAAGCTTAAAATGATGCTGCCAGGAGCAGATATGTTCAGCGGCTGCTACTAGCGGCTCAGAGTTTGGCCTCAGACGTTAAAGCTGGCATGACGTGAAAGTTGCAATCGTCTTTTCTTCTAAATCTTGAATGAAATAGGCTTCACACATGAGAAAAAATGACTTGATTTTGTCCATTTACAATTGATTGGATCATGTGCTATTTGTTTATTTGCACCGCATTTTTTCAGAATTTTTTCATTCTAACTCAAGTCAGGTGGAGGTGAAAATAAACCTGCAACTCAAGCATGAGTTGTTGAAATGCCTTGAAGGATGAAGAAGAGCTGCAGGGTAAAATCAATGGAGTCAGTCGTGTACATGATGCTCCTGTAATGTGTGTTAAATTATATCATGCTTATTTTGGAGGCTTCTCCCTGAAGAAGCTCAGTCCTGTTCTGTCACATTGCATCTCTCTTTCTTTGTAACGCTTTGGGAAGGAGAGCTGTTTCTTGATTCCTGAAGAGGTTTGGCAGAGAGAGACCAGGACAAGTGTGCAAGTGTGCACATGTAGTGTACTTTAAATCTCTGTGCTTGCAGATCATATATAATATTAATGCAATAAAAAGTCACAAAGAGACACTTCCATGACTATGTTTCTTAACGCACTTTAAAAAAGTGTATTTTGTAATCATGTAAATTAATATTTTTATTTAAAGTACATTTAAATCATGATGTTTTCATATTGTTTGTTGTGCTTTAAATAAGTGCACTTATTGTGATGTGTTTACTGGCATACTAAAGTACTTGATTATTAAAAACTAAATTGAAACTTCATCATTGTAAATGTGTGTTCATGAATATATTTAAATGCATGAATATAAATGCAATTAACACCTTAAATGCTTGTTAGTACATTCAGCATCAACGTTAACCATAATTCATAAGTAATTATGAAGTTACAACACATGTGAAAAAGTGCATGTGCTTAAAATACTCTATTTTCATGCACTAAATTTGTGCTCAATAAGCTAAAACTTATACTTTAGGACTTATTAAGATAATATTAAGAACATCTGAGTGTGCTAGTGTATTAAAGATGGGTTCAAATGCACTGCAACATGTTTTTAATATATTAAAAGCACATTTTAGCTCATATTCATGTTGTCAAAAAATAGCACAGTTAGCAGTAAATAACCGAATGGTCCTAACACATTATATTCAGGTAAGTTTATAATTTTCATAATGAGTACTCTTTCTAAAAGCATGCTACAGTGTACTTGTCTTTCACCAGGTATCCACACCTCTACAATGCACGTCTTGGCCAGATGTCCACGTCTAGATGTTATACCGGCTTCATGTTGCTCTTGCTGTAAAACATCAGCAGTGTTTGTGATTAAGTGTTTCTCAAGAGCATCGGAGCGCTTGTGTTACTCAAGTCAAATATTTGAGTATCAGTGAGGTGCTTAAACAACATCTGAAAGGTAAATACTGAACTTAGGTGGGTGCAAAACGTCTGTTTGGTCTTTCGTAGTGTCATCGTAATGTAGTTAGACTCCTGAGGCCGTCGAGGTTCGAGAGAAACTGTTGAAGTGACGAGCAGACGTGAGCCCAGAGGCCTTCATTTGCATATCCGTTAAAGCTGATGGAAGTTCCTCGTAAAGTCTTTGAAATATCATGCAATCCGTCAGCGTGACATCCTCGCTTTCATGTCACAGAGTCACAGTATTCACTGCAGACCCTCGCTGTGATGTATCATCGTACATTTATGCTTCATGTGAAGGGGCAGTGCTATGTTAACCACACCGAGAAAAGAGATTCAGTTATTCATATCAAACACATATTAATGCTGCAGCATTAAACAGTCCTTTAGTCCTCAATAATTGATGTGAATGCTCTGCGTCTGATTCGGAGGATTCACGTGTAATTAAATCATCAGACCGGATTCATGACTGCAGACGTCAGCTACAGCATTCTGGGAAATAAAGTGTTCTGCTGCTATGGTCAGGAAGATATTTATGTATTATTTATATATATAAAAATAAATGCACACTACCGGACAAAAGTTTAGGATCTCTACTGTTTTTAACTTTTATCACTTATAGTTATTTTTAGTAGACCAAGTTAAACTTTCTCTATCTCTTTCTTTTTCTTTCTTTCTTTCTTTCTTTCTTTCTTTCTTTCTTTCTTTTCTCTTTCTTTCTTTCTTTCTTTCTTTCTTTCTTTCTTTCTTTCTTTCTTTCTTTCTTTCTTTCTCTTTCTTTCTTTCTTTCTTTCTTTCTTTCTTTCTCTCTTTCTTTCTTTCTTTCTCTCTTTCTTTCTTTCTTTCTTTCTTTCTTTCTTTCTTTCTTTCTTTCTTTCTTTATTTCTCTCTTTCTTTCTCTCTTTCTTTCTTTCTTTCTTTCTTTCTTTCTTTCTTTCTTTCTTTCTTTCTTTCTTTCTCTCTTTCTTTCTTTCTCTCTTTCTTTCTTTCTTTCTTTCTTTCTTTCTTTATTTCTCTCTTTCTTTCTTTCTTTCTTTCTTTCCTACTTTCTTTCTTTCTTTCTCTCTCTCTTTCTTTCTTTCTTTCTTTCTTTCTTTCTTTCTTTCTTTCTCTCTTTCTTTCTTTCTTTCTTTCTTTCTTTCTTTCTTTCTCTCTTTCTTTCTTTCTTTCTTTCCTACTTTCTTTCTTTCTTTCTTTCTCTCTTTCTTTCTTTCTTTCTTTCTTTCTTTCTTTCTTTCTTTCTTTCTTTCTTTCCTACTTTCTTTCTTTCTTTCTTTCTCTCTCTCTTTCTTTCTTTCGTTCTTTCTTTCTTTCTTTCTTTCTTTCTTTCTTTCTTTCTTTCTTTCTTTCTTTCCTACTTTCTTTCTTTCTTTCTCTCTTTCTTTCTTTTTTTCTTTCTTTTTTTCTCTCTTTCTCTCTTTCTTTCTTTATTTCCTACTTTCTTTCTTTCTTTCTTTATTTCTTTCTTTCTTTCTTTCCTTCCTACTTTCTTTCTTTTTTTCTTTCTTTCTTTCTCTCTTTCTTTCTTTCTTTCTTTCTTTCTTTCTTTCTTTCTTTCTTTCTTTCTTTCCTACTTTCTTTCTTTCTTTCTTTCTTTCTTTCTTTCTTTCTTTCTTTCCTACTTTCTTTCTTTCTTTCTTTCTTTCTTTCCTACTTTCTTTCTTTCTTTCTTTCTTTCTTTCTTTCTTTTTCCCTTCTTTATTTCTTTCCTACTTTCTTTCTTTCTCTCTTTCTTTTTCCCTTCTTTCTCTCTTTCTTTCTTTATTTCTTTCCTACTTTCTTTCTTTCTTTCTTTCTTTCCTACTTTCTTTTCTTTCTTTCTTTTTCCTTCTTTCTTTCTTATTTTAGTTTAGTTATTTTAGTTATTAAACACTATGCTTATTTCATTCTATTTTAATTCTACTTCCTCAAATTCAAATTACAGTTCTATATCCTGTTTGCTCGATTCAACTTCAGGGTTCTTCTGTAATTTTAAGGATTCAGAGCTGGTTCACCGTGTGAACCAAATAACCCCAAACACTGATTAATATGATATTTTGGGCATGCAGGAATCTCGTAAGTGTGTTATTGTCACATAAGGCAGCACTGGATGCTGGATGTGGATGTTTTCCGGCGCAGGTCAAAGCAAAGGCAGCGGCTGCAGCTCCGATCTCTCCGCCGCTGAGCTCCTAAACAGCAGAGAGACGCTGACCGCTGTGAAAATCATAAAGCTCTCAGTTTGATGATCAACTGAGCAGTAAATTAATTAATCATCATTTATGCCTCATCAAGCGCTCGGGCGAGTCGCAGAGTCCATCCCAATTAGCCAATGGAGGAGCCAATTGTTTAGTTTATCTAGGTGGTAGCGGGCTGTGCTTTAACAAGCTAATAAATATGTCATCTGTCTGTGTCAGCGGAGGAATGCTGGCGCACCTGTATAGGTGGAGGTGGAGACTCATCCCCCCCGTCACCCTGTCGGCTCGCTGCGTCCACAAATAATCTGCTTCTCCAGCAGTATCAGCGGTGACCTCGGAGACTCCTCTTTCTCTGGATCTGCCATGCAAATGACCCAGATCAGTTCCTCCAGCCAAGGTTATCAGAGAGAGAGCAAGACACGACAAAGACTGAGAGTGACATACTCACCAGCAATCGACTGAGATGTTGATCTAGTATCATCACGTGAAGGGATTTGAGTCGTGATCTTTACATATTACATGTGACATACCTAACTCATTAGTCCTTAGCCATCTTCAAGAATTGGCTAAAGAAACGTTATCTGACCCTCTAACTCAAGCACTCTCTAATATAATTATATTCGTAAAAAATACAAATAACACCAGCTTCTTTATTATTTTTGTATTCTATCTATTTTGACCCTGCCTGTGAAAACCCAGCTAAACTCATTTCGTTGGTGATTTATTGTTTACTTCATAATGTAAAGAACATAGTGTGAACATATAACCTGTATGTCTTTAATATTGACTGAGTAAGACCATGTCAAAGATTGAAATCATAGTTAATGAAAGCATTGTTATATCATAATTAGATGTTAGGCTTTAGCCTGGATTTCACTGATAGGGTCACATTTGTTTGCATTTTA
This sequence comes from Gymnocypris eckloni scoliostomus, assembly GCA_027564155.1. Lineage (NCBI taxonomy): Eukaryota > Metazoa > Chordata > Actinopteri > Cypriniformes > Cyprinidae > Gymnocypris > Gymnocypris eckloni. The sequence goes on along the minus strand of CM050424.1, from coordinate 27,692,460 downwards.
TTTATGATACAATTTTAAAAAGATAAACGTGTTACGGCTACCTGAGACTTGTTATAGCACTTGCACATCATTGCTCTTTTGTTGATTGTGATTTCTTCTATTAAAAGCTAAATGACTAAATGTATCACATTCACAGCCTGGTTAAATCAACCGGCTCCACCGGTAACGTGCTTCTCGTGAATCATCAGTTCATCGTGTCAATCACACATTCAGATCCCAGCTTGGTTGGAATAACTGCTTCTTTAATGGTAAAAATGGCATTGGTTTCGTTTACAGTTATTCCAGTTATTCCTCATGCTTTCTCAACAGCACCAAACGTTAACAGAGTCAAAATCTTGGTCAATATTTAGCTGAGATGCTGGTAAAATACCTCAGTGTAATCGGTTTACAATAAACACACAAGATTCAAAAGATTGGAGTCGAGCTGATACTTTAGTTTAGGGACCAAATCTCACTATTAGCTAGTTGCATATTATTATCATATTGGCTGTTTATTAAAGCACACATTCTGCATGAGCATATTTATGACACAGAACAGCCGGTTCCCCGATCCACCCAATCACAGCGCACCAGTTCACCAGAATTCTGATCACCACCACCTGCAAGTCATTCCAGCAATCAGCACCAAGCACTCTTAAGCACCAGCACCAGCTCACTTCAGTGTCCAGTCTCGTTCAGACACCATTGGACTCACTTCCTCCTTCCCTCCATTATTGTTGTGTTTGAGTGCTTATACTAACCTTCTGTGTCATCCCCAGCGTGTTGTCCTCGTCCTCAGTCCTCCTCTTCGCCTGTCCATCCTCCATATCCCATCCAGGATTCCCCACAGTGGTTCTATCCACGATCTCCTGGAACCGTAGGACAACACCGATCTGAATTGCTCATCACCAGTAGAAGTCTCCGCATACCCATTACTCACCTGCTTCCTGCTGTCGCTCATAGACTCTCAATAAATACCTGTGTTCAACTCTCTCTCCGTCTCAGTGGGTCAATCCGTAACAATTTAATATCGCTCAATCATTAATACCTAAACTAACAACTACCTTGCTATTAGTAAGCAGCAAATTAGGAGTTTACTGAAGTGTAGTCAAAGTTAATAATTAGTTAATTGTGAGAATTGGACCAAAATAGTAATATTGAGAAATGTTATTAGAATTGTTTTCCATGCGAATATGTGTTAAAAGTAATTTATTTCTGAATTTTCAGCATCATTACTGCAGTTTTCAGTGTCACGTGATCTTCAGAAATCATAATAATATGCTGATGCAAGAAACATGTCTGATTATTATCAATGTTGAACACATTAATATGTTTGTGTAAACCGTGATACATTTTATTTTTCAGGATTCACCGATTAATACAAAAGAACAGCATTTGTTTTAAATAGATAATTCGTAACGCTATAAATGTCTTTACTGTCAGTTTTGATACTTTTAAAATATCCTTGCTGTTGCTGAATATAATTAATTTCTAAATAAACAAATAAATGTCTGACAATCCTTTGAACGGTCCTTTATGAATGAATTCAAACATTCATTCATCATGTAATCTCTGGTCATTTTATTTACAGTTTGAAGATAAGACAGAAGTCTTAAATGACTTAGTCTGCATAGATTATGTTTTTTGAATATTTGCACATGTTTGAAAATATACACTTGACTGTTGGAGGAAAGTATAAGAGACATGTGGACGCAAAGCCTGTAAATAAAATACAGGAACTAAATGATTGTGTTTAAAAGATATATACAGTAACACATGAGCAGGAATAGCATGAAAAGCTTGTGGTCTAAAAGAGCAGGACTGGCAGAAAAAATGCAAGCAGAACGATGTGGGACTAAAAAACGTGCGCTCTGAAATTGAAGAGAAGAAAGAGTGACACAAGGGGCCGTATCATCTCTGCTGTGTAGGCCGGAGCTGGCAGCAAACCTAAGCTGGCCAAAGCTTCTAAAAGCCTTAACATTGTCACTACAAATTTGTGTGCTCGTGACAGAAAATGACATTGTGTGCTCCAGCCAGCGGGAACCTGGAGCCATGCTACAGGCGGTGAGGGATAAGCAGATGTTACTGCCCGAGGAGCGGCTGGATTGTTTGCTTCTCCAAAGGGCCTGAGGGACGGGGAACTATTGAAAGCATGCATGAGGAGAGCCAAAACAAGAGAAGGTAACCTTGCCTGGAGTCCTCTTCACTGGAGTGTGTGCACTTACAATATTCCCCCTCGTGTCTCCGGCGCTCGGCTGACCGCGTCAGAACCGCTTCTGAGATGCGACTGTCAACAAATAAAGTTTGCATCCCTGAAACCGCTTTTTGCATCTGGACACAGTTGTGTTGTTGGACATCGAGTGGAGACTCAAAACGTTACACAAATCGGTAACAGATTAGTTCATGGTGTAATTAACTCTTTGTTTTATATATTACTCGTCTATGTTCTTAAGGGTAGGATGATGGTTCGGTTTAGGGTTAGTTGCATGTAATGATGCATCACTTATTGTTATTACCATAATAAGTACATGTTATGTGTAAAAGGGAACGTAAAATAAAGCTAAACCCAAAAATCTCCTTAAAATTCCTCAAAAATATGCACAATTATTTACATGAATATGAAAACTGGCAACTGTGTAAAACAAAGGCAGATATGTGATTTGCATAGCTGCAAAATATTATTGCAAGTTTTGACTTGAGAAGCAAAATGACTTAAGATATTACGTTTTCTGAACATGTAGATTTAGTAAAAAAATATATCTGCCAATGGAGCAAGAACAATGGTTTTAATCAAAATGGAAGGTATTTGTCTTGCCCCATTTTGTTTTGTTTAGTTTTTTTATCATTTTTTTTAGAAATCAAGACTACTTATCATATACCGTTATGCTTTTAAAATAATGCTTCTTGATTCATAAATGCTTGATATTTATACTTGACAAAAAAGACTAAAATGTTAAGTAAACAATGTTTTGAGCACGGCATGCAAATCATATGAATTTGACTAGACTCAACTATATGGCATATTAATTTGCACCAGCGTACAGTAGAGTTTGATTGGACACATAGCTTGTGACATTAACAATAAAAAAAATGTTTGTTTGTTTTTGTCTTCCCTAAAAGCCAATAAGACAAGTTTGTTAAGTGATTAGTTGCATGCTGTTCAATCCTCATTCCATCATTATTACGTGGAGTAATTATGTGATAAATAAGAACTACAAGCATTGACTTGTCAACTATTGCGCGCTCCCTTTGGTGACAGATGAGCTGATAAACCGTTCAGGGTTCAGGGTCTTTCTTGCAGCTGCACTATGAGTTTCTTTAGTTGCCCTGACGGTTGACCCACTATTGCCCTAAAGACAGCACCCATTTGAAGGGTCATAGAGCAGATCAATCACCCTGCTGTGTGTGTCACAGCGATAAACCCATCCGATCCAGCTTCTGCTTCTTTACAGAGTACAGTGGTGTTATATACAGCACAGTGACCAGTCACAGCAGACACGGTTTTACAGAAACCACTAAAACATGTGCTGCAGCAATATCAATTATAAGACAAAATATTTCAAGCATTGAATCATGTAAACCTGTTCCTGTTCTAATGATATGAGACCCTGGAGCACAAAAGCAGACATAAGGGTCAATTTATGAAATTGAGATTTATGCATCATCTGAAAGCTGAATAAATCATATTTCCATTGATGTATGTTTGGACAATATTTGAAAATCTGGAATCTGAGGGAGCAAAAAAATCTAAATATTGAGAAAATCATCTTTAAAGTTGTTCAAATGAAGTTCTTAGCAATGCATATTACTAATCAAAAATTAAGTTTTGATATGTTTACGGTATCACATTTACTAAATATCTTCATGGAACATGATCTTAATATCCTAATGATTTTTGACATAAAATAAAAATTATAATTTTGTCCCATACAGTATATAATTGGCTATTACTATAAATATACTCCAGCGACTTAAAGGGAAATATAGGAAAATATGATTATTTTTCAGTAAATGTTTTCTTATCTTTGTCTAAAGATATTTAAGCATACTTTTACAATGATGAAATAAAATACTTAAGTATATGAAACTTTGTAATTTGCTGCTGAAACATGTATGCAAATATATTTGTAATTACACATTCATAGTGGTGTAGCTATAACTTAGTACATGTACAGTATATCAACATAATCAAATAACACGCTACATCTTTCAATGTTAAAACAATAAAAGGTGCTTTAATGTAACATTTTGAATTTTGTTTTATTAAAAAGTGCACATTTTAAAAGTGTCTTTTCTCTTTAAGTGCACTTAAGTGGCATTTTATTTCATCTTCAAGTTATGTAATTTATATGTTTATATTTATACAGTATTTTTAAGAGTTGACATGCAATACAAGTGCACTGCTTGTTTACAAGGGCAAATATCTGATATATTATTTATATCAATAAAAGCATATGAGTTTACATTGGCTCGGCCTGGGCTGAATATGACAGCATGGTCCGTTTCGACAGAGATATTCACAATCATACAGTGACGTTCTTGATCGATGCGTGTTCGATCGGTGAAGAAAAGTCTGTCTGACAGCTGACTAATCATGTGTTTCTCCTTCCCAGCAGTTAAACTCACACGAGTCTCTTCAGCGTGATCTCTTTAATGCAGGTTGACTGAGATCCTCTCAATGCCATCTCCATATCTCTTCATCAAATATCCTACAGGATTGCAGGGGTTATTGCATTGAGATCTTCTGCAATGCCATCTCTCCATATCTCTTCATCAAATATCCTACAGGAGCTTGCAGATGGGAGGTTATCAAACCTCTCTCTCTCTCTCTCTCTCTCTCTCTCTCTCTCTCTCTCTAATCTCTCTCCCTGAGTCGATTTGTCCCTCTCCCTCTCTCTCTCTCTCTGGTATTAATCTCTCTCTCTCTCTCTCTCTCTCTCTCTCTCTCTCTCTCTCTCTCTCTCTCTCTCTCTCTCTCTCTCTCTCTCTCTCTCTCTCTCTCTCTCTCTCTCTCTCTCTCTCTCTCTCTCTCTCTCTCTCTGAAGCCTGATAAATCACAGCCCAGGTGCCGCTCTAATTTGTCAAATTCTCTCCCTGCAGTCTGTCACTGCTTCGATCCCTCCAGCCAGCTTGGATGTTTTCACTCATATTACTGAGAGCATAGTTGTGTTTTGACATTGCTAAATGAGGAGCCGTGGGTGATTAAAGATTTCTTTTGAAGGCGTGGGTCACCGGAGCGGTTGTGAGGAGTGGTTATGTGGATTGTGTTTAACCACGGGTCATTTTTGATGGAAAGAATCTGTATTGATTGAGGCGTTGTGTGACGACTTCTTTGTCATCCGATCTCTGGGACCCGAGGGCCGCTTACGTGCATCGGCTTCAGTGCTGTAAATCAAATCAAAATATATTTCCTCATAGACACCAGAAAGAAGAGTTGTTAAACCTGACATAACAGGCCTGATCGTTTACAAAGGAGCGTTTTAGGATTACATTCTACAGGTTAGGTGGTCCATCTTAAGCCAAAGAATGCAGATGTGCCGTGACTTGTAAAGCCACAGTACGAGTATGATTGACTGTTTGTCAATGAACGAATGAAGTCGACTCTTAAAGCCTGTGGCAGAAATGCTTCCAGATCCCTGACTGCTCTGCTGTGTGATTTCTAACAGCACTTTGCTTTAAATCAGACTTTATTTGAGGATTGTGTTCAACAAAAACATATTCAGAGACCAGCGTCCTCTTTCGCATCATGCAACTGCTGAGTCAATTCAGATATAGCCTACATTGAAAATCTAAATATGCTTATGAGATCAAATCACATGTATGCGTGTATCGCTTTTCACAATGCACATCATTAATGGAAAGTCATACTGGTAATGTCCACAATGCATCATTATAGGTTTAAATATTACATGGTTTGTTATAAGGAATAGCTGATCGCTGGAAAATGCACTCACTCTCAGGTCATCTTAGATCAGGATGAGTTTGTTTCTTCATCAGGTTTGTAGAAATGTTTCAGCAATTGATGCTCTGCAGTGAATGGGTGCCGTCAGAATGAGAGTCTGATAAAACATCACAATAATCCACAGCACTCCAGACCATCAGTTAACATCTGGAGAAGACAAAAGCTGAAACAAATCCAGCATTAAGATGTTCGTAATCCATAATAACTCTTCCTCCGGTGTAAAAGTCATGTGGTCTGAATCAGGAGAGAAATCTGCAGCGTTTACAAGACTAAACAAATACGTGGCTGGATTTTGATGCGAGAGACATCTGGAGATGCACTTTTATTAGATGGATTTATTTTTAAGTTAAAATGGAAGCAGACTTATTTCATACAAATATATGATTGGCTGAAAAATAAATAAAAGTTGAACAAAACAAAACAGTATGTTATTAATTTGTGAGAATGACACTGAAAGTGGAACATGTTTTTCGTACTATATCTAGTATTTACAGATTGACGCTGATTATCGAGTCTGTTTTTCACCACAGTGTTGATATTAAATGCTGTTCGGTATTTCGAAGATGCGTTGTACTGAAACTATAGTTTGGTGTTGAGATCGTGATTAGATTATTAGATCATTTCAGTGAGAGAAGGACTGCATGAAACCAACAACACTGATGTTTAAGGTTGTTTAATAGATCTTGTATTATTTCTTTTTTTTTTACTTGCTTTCTACCCCCATCTCTTTTTTCACAAGCGTCTGTTTGCACATTTTCCACACAACATACAAGCACACACATTGCGTGTCAAATGTGCAGACAGATGCACAGACTGTTCAGTATCTCCCCAAAACACTCCATGGGCGAAAAGCTGCTTTCCGTAGTTGCATATCAAAGCCTTGCCCATGCTTTCAGATCGAGCCGGTGGAGGCTGAATGAGGGTTTGCTGAGTGCCATCGAGATGCTTAATGCATGCCTGCAGACAGTCTTTGGCTAGTTCAGCGGCACGTTATCAGTGGAAGCCGGGAGACCCCCCCTCCCCAAACACTAATTCCCAGCCTGGGCAGAGAGACCCTCGTCGACGAGCAAATGGATTTACTCAGGCCCGGATCTGCATTGCAAAACACACATGTGCTGCAGAACAGGGCTGCGCTGGCACAGAGGCATCTGTGTGTGTGTGTGTGTGTCGTAGTCCTGCCATCGCTCACGATCTGTCTGTTGCACAAGTGACCAAAACAGACAACAGCTCTTGCAATTGTGCTGTGACATTAAACATGTCCTCTTTTCCCCAAACCAGCAGAAATATATGACATATTGCCCTACATCACAGTGATGTTGCCACATACTGTATGTTACCGCCTATAATACTGTGCATACTTTTCCCATACATGCAAGTTTATAACATATATGAAATACACATGCTATGACACATTTTTATGGTATTTTATGTGGCAACAATATGTGTCTACAATATGTGTCCCTGGAGCACAGACGCAGTCATAAGCAGCACAGGTATATTTGTAGCAATAGACAACAATACATTGTATGGCTCAAAATTATACATTTTAATTTTATGCCAAAAATCATTAGATATTAATATCATGTTACATGATTTAAACTTCCTACTGTAAATATATCAAAACATAATTTTGATTAGTAATATGCATTGCTAAGAACTTCATTTGAACAACTTTAAAATGATTTTCTCAATATTTAGATTATTATTATTTTTTTTTTGATTTTCAAATGTTTGTAGCTCGCCAAATATTGTCCTAACAAACCATACATCATTGGAAAGCTTATTTATTCAGATTGGACAAACATTGCTTGGTTCCATCACCTTCCATGCAATATATACAGATACATACAGTTAGATCACTGAATATGATCGGATATGAAGAGACTTTCAACCAGTATAACAAAAAACATGTTTCTGAAGACAATCACATTTAATATAAGCATAATTTAAATTAAGAAGCCATGATTGTTTGATATTTAAGTAATTCTCGAATACTTCACGTATATGTTGAGATGCTGATGCTCAAGGAGGATTTACACAACATAAAAATAAATATACACATTTTTGAAAAAGATTACACAGCTTTATGGAAGCAAATTGAGTGCACACATTCAAAAACAATATTTAATGTCAAAATAAGCTGGTTTCTCCCACAAAATCTGTACATTTCTGTCGCTGTTTGGCTGTTTGGACCCTTCGATGAAGCAGAAAACACTTGGCTCATGTCACCTTACAAAAGGTTGTTAAATCAAAAATACTACAAAAAGTATAATGAAATTGTTGCATTTTTTCAGATTATTTTTTATTAGTAAGAAATAAATATTGAATTTTTGAATTCAAATCCTAAACATCATCCAGTTCTGTAAAGTCTCGTGATTTGTGTGTCCTACAGCAGTACTGTATTTCAGCTACAGTGTGTTATGAATATGTAGAGTAAGAACAAAGGCACCCTTCGTCTCATTTCTTTAATCTGCCGTGACAATGGATGAAGATTTCATTTGCACCTAATCAGATCCAGTAAGACATGCCCAGATGCATCCACCAATAACTGAGGTCATATGACAGAGGCTAATTCCTGAGAGAGACGCCCTCACATCTCATAAACGTTAGGAAGTTCCCAGCACTCCCCTCTGGGCTGCAGCAGCGCCATTGAAATATTAAAGCCTCACATCTGCTATAATGCACATCATGCATTTGATTAAAACTGATGTGTGCACAATTAAGAGAACTGGCTGCAGTCCGTGTTAAACAAAAGCAGCATTTAAAAGTTTATCGTTTACACAAAGCCTTAAATACCCCTGAAAACACCGGAAACACTGGCATACATCACAGTTATCTTAGATCTGCTTTGACTTCAACCCCACACAATATGCTTATTTGATTTATTTAAAGAAATACAATCATTTTTGTAACACTTTCTTGCAATTTGGAGGAAAAAGTCAGAATTGCGAGATATAAACTCCAAGTTTAAATCTGAAATTCTGACTTTTTTTCTCATAAGTTTACGTTTTCTTTCATTTGCAATTGATTCATTGATTTCATTCACACTTATTTCTTGCAATTGATAGTTGATATCTCAGAATTGCAGGTTTATGTCTTGCAACTGACAGTTTATGTTTATTACATCAGATTTGTGAGAGAAAAAAAATGTCAGGATTATTATTTTTTTGTATGGTGGAAACAGGCTTCTATACATCAATGACATTTATGTTAACTTTAGATTACGAATTCATACTTGCACATAAATGTTATTAATTGTATTATTTCAAGATGTCAGTATAACATGAGCTTTTAGAAGCAGGTTGTCTTAATTTAACTCGCTGGCAGGCCTCGTTGTTTGAGGAAACACTTCTGTGTCTATCTCAAGTTGTTCTTAACACAGCTAACCGCTCTGCTGCTAAATGTGGCACTGCAGGTGTGATTCCTGTCCATGAGAGACTCTTCAGTTCTCCAGTCTGAAGCGCTTGTGTTGCTGTTTCGGGACACCTCGACGTTGTGCTCGAGCTGAACAGAGACCATGTCCGGTTCACTCAACAGTCATCATGGTCATCAGCTGTTTTCTGGAGACACAAGTGTCCTATTGAACATGGAGAGACAGATATCTGTGTGCTCAGCTCATGATGCATTACACAGAGCTGGAGGGATGATGTACTTGTGTAGGCCAAAAATAAGAAAGAAACAAGCTTGTATGTATCGTTTTGGATTCAATGGGTTTTTTGAACGGTTCAATGCCTGAAATAATGTGTGTGGTGAACTCAGGCATAAGATATTTCCACATGTTATTCTATAACAAAATACACATCTGATATTCATAGCTTTGTCTTGTCTTGCTAATAACTGTGTAAATGGGACTACAGCGCTTGTTGGGTCCACTTTTACTCTTGCAAATTATTCTAGCTCAAACTTTCTGAGGAAATATTTAAGTAAAGACTTAATGCTTAATGTTGATGACGTTGAAGTCATCGTGTAGTTCGATTGTAGTCTATGTTTAGCATTTTACTTCTGCCAATTGTATTTAGGGTTCAACATTCATAAAGGTTGTGTTCATTTGTGAATATTGTCATGATGAACAAAATGCGTAAGAATCATAAATTTGTTTTGGCCACAAAAGTGGGAAAATAAATGAATTAGGGTGATGCTATCTTACAGTTCTGACTACACAAATCCTGTTTCATCACTGCTGGAATACTGGATTCTGATTGGTTAGTAAATGCATTCAGGAAAATGCATACTGGGAATGTTGTCATGCTTTCCCTAGTCATCAAAAACGGACAATTGTTATTATTTATTTATTGTTTTAAATGTGTAGTCCTACCATAATATATATATATATATATATATCATATATTATTATGTTTTATTAACCCTTGGGATTTTTGCATTTGATTCAAGATTATAAACTGGATAATAAGAGCACATAATACATAATGGAACTGCATTTTACAGCAACAAAGATGCATGATTAACCACACATGATAATATCAGAAGCACATGCTTTGAAAAACATTAGACGCGGCAGTGGAATGGGGAAAAAATGTTATTAACATACATGTCTTAAAAAATGTACTTATTTAAATTTGTGAGTGCTGCTTGGATACTTGTATTTACATAAACAATGGAAAAGGAAGAGCAATAGCATAAAAAATATATAAATCTGTGTGAGCCATCCCTTATACAGCGTGTGAATGTACAGCCGAGTACTTGTGTTTAGTTTAGTGAATGCAAGACCTTCCTACAGCTCATAGTTGTGTTCACAATATACTGATTCATATCATAGGAACCTATAGTGGATTGAGACACAGCCTTGTTGATGTGATTGCTCAACTCTTGCTCATCTGATTGCAATATTGTACTTTGATATCCTTAGACTTAATAATAAAGGTTGCAAAATGGTGTTTTTGCAGTGATGCCATATAATAATCATATTTGGTTCCCAAAATAACCTTTCAGTGAACAGTTTCCGATATAACCAATTTGAAGTATATTACTAATATATAAAGAACAATCTTTGGCTATACAGAAGCATTTCTGTATTTGAAAGGTTCCACGGATGTTTAAGGTTCTTCATAGAACCATTGATTCCAATAAATAACCTTTATTTTTAAGAGCGTAGACTCCAAAACACATGCAGTGGATATTTGTGCCGACTTGGCTGAGCGAGCCATGAAGACAGAATCCTTTTGTAGCTTTTTGAGACTCACATTTCAGCTCCACAATAGATACAGATCACAAATCTGAAATATGAATGAGGATAAAAGATGTGTTTGGAGAGCAGCCACCGGGTGAGAGCGCGGTCACAGGCGCCAGTGAGTAGCTCCTTTAAACCCCACAGTAGCTGCTCCGACTGCATTCCCAAATTCAGCCGCGTTCCCAAGCTGTCCCGCCGCAGAGTCAGGAGGGGTTATTTCGCCCAGGTGAAATTGCACTGACAAGCTTTTAATTAAAGTTTTCCCACAATCCCCTCTCGCCCGTGCCCTGGGAGTGCATTCCACATTCTGTGTGGCCCTTGCCAACTGACCGAAAGTCAAAAAGGAAGTGTTTTATTTTCCAAATCCCTCGCAGACAGCAATAGGACACTATGTTATACAATCTGTTTAGTTTCTTTAGTGTGCTGTGAGGCAGAATGGGCATGCATGAAGTGGTGTTTATAGCAATAATTAAACACATCTGCTGTCAGAGGGTGGGAGAAACACCCAGGCCTGTGTGTGCTCTTACCACTGGGCCCGTGGCAGCTCGATCTGCTGCTAGTGTGTATGCATGTCTTTATTACTAAAACAGGTGTGGTGTATCAAGGCCAAGGGCAGCGCGTCGAGAGACATGCAAATACACACGTGAAGGAGAGCACGCTTTCGCTCGTCTGCACAGGACAGTCTGCGAAAGTGTTTTATTATAAATGATCTTCGGCTTCTCTAATTGTATGTTTCATGAAGCGTGCATGATACAGGACATGTGAAATCATACACGCCGACCCAAGTGTAGCGTTGTCATTTCAGCTGTGCAGTTCATTCATACGTCACTTTCTGAAGGAGACATATGTGTTCTTTCACTTTCAGATATGGCACAGAGGGGGCAGTGCAACACAAACCTTCGCTGAGGAGACGCTAGCGTGCAATGTTTCATCTGCTGGGTTTACAGAAGGCTGTGGAAGAGTTTAAAACTTTTAACCCTAACCTTTGTACAGCTCTTATTCAATAGTTCACCCAAAACGTAAATTATTCCATCGTTTACTCGCCCTCGTGTTGTTCTGACCCCACTTATTTTTGACATAATGTTAAAGTTTTCAATACTCTGATGTATGGTGATTAATACTTCAAAAAGGCGCCATAAATGTACTATAAAAGAAGTCTGTGTGACTATATTTCTGAGGCTCACTGACGAAAGGTGAGGTGAAAAAAAAATATTTGGTTTAAATTAAAACTGTAAAGTAGTAGTAGTAGAAGTAAACACACAGACACACCTTGAAACCAAAGATGTAGTTGATGGCACACATATCAGTTGCACTCATCTCCAAATGCAACGTTTTTAATTACTAATGTTTGCTATGTAAATGCCTTTGAAACAGTAGTAGTATTCATGATGAGCTGACTATTTTTTACTTAAGCCTACCTGTTGTATCTTCATTGATGCTTCCGTTCACCCAAACAAACCTTTATCTAAATCCCATAATTACTTTTGGGCATCAGAATTCATCAGACTTTTCACCTTTGACATATTTTCATATTTTCATGAATACCTTTTGAGAATCACTTCTTAGAACAATCCGAGAAATATTTACTTATCTTAATGGAACAAAACCGACCAATATTCAAAACTGTTAATGAAAAATAAAGCAGAAAGAAGCAGAAGAAAAATTTCTAAGTAAGAGTAAATCGACCGTTATCAAAGTTTATAAACAGAACAGAATAGACCAATATTTAAGTTTCTAAGAAGAAGAAAACTGACTGTTATCAAAGTTTATAAACAGAACAAAACCAACCGGTATTTAAGTCTCGAAACAGAAGAAAACCGACCGATATTTAAGTCTCTAAACAGAAGAAAACCGACAGATTTTTAAGTCTTTAAACAGAAGAAAACCGACCGATATTTAAGTCCCTAAACAGAAGAAAACTGACTTTTATCAAAGTTTATAAACAGAAGAAAACCGACCGATATTTAAGTCTCTAAACAGAAGAAAACCGACTGATTTTTAGTCTCTAAACAGAAGAAACCCGACCGATATTTAAGTCTCTAAACAGAAGAAAACCGACCGATATTTAAGTCTCTAAACAGAAGAAACCCGACCGATATTTAAGTCTCTAAACAGAAGAAAACCGACCGATATTTAAGTCTCTAAACAGAAGAAAACCGACCGATATTTAAGTCTCTAAATAGAAGAAACCCGACCGATATTTAAGTCTCTAAACAGAAGAAAACCGACCGATATTTAAGTCTCTAAACAGAAGAAAACCGACCGATATTTAAGTCTCTAAACAGAAGAAACCCGACCGATATTTAAGTCTCTAAACAGAAGAAACCGACCATCGATATTTAAGTCTCTAAACAGAAGAAAACCGGCCGATATTTAAGTCTCTAAACAGAAGAAAACCGACCGATATTTAAGTCTCTAAATAGAAGAAACCCGACCGATATTTAAGTCTCTAAACAGAAGAAAACCGACCGATATTTAAGTCTCTAAACAGAAGAAAACCGACCGATATTTAAGTCTCTAAACAGAAGAAACCCGACCGATATTTAAGTCTCTAAACAGAAGAAACCCGACCGATATTTAAGTCTCTAAACAGAAGAAAACCGACCGATATTTAAGTCTCTAAACAGAAGAAAACCGACCGATATTTAAGTCTCTAAATAGAAGAAACCCGACCGATATTTAAGTCTCTAAACAGAAGAAAACCGACCGATATTTAAGTCTCTAAACAGAAGAAAACCGACCGATATTTAAGTCTCTAAACAGAAGAAACCCGACCGATATTTAAGTCTCTAAACAGAAGAAAACCGACCGATGTTTAAGTCTCTAAACAGAAGAAAACCGACCGATGTTTAAGTCTCTAAATAGAAGAAACCCGACCGATATTTAAATCTCTAAACAGAAGAAACCCGACCGATATTTTAGTTTCCAAACAGAAGAAAACCGACCGATATTTAAGTCTCTAAACAGAAGAAAACACCGATATTTAAGTCTCTAAACAGAAGAAACCGACCGATATTTAAGTCTCTAAACAGAAGAAAACCGACCGATATTTAAGTCTCTAAACAGAAGAAAACCGACCGATATTTAAGTCTCTAAATAGAAGAAACCCGACCGATATTTAAGTCTCTAAACAGAAGAAAACCGACCGATATTTAAGTTTCTAAACAGAAGAAAACTGACCAATATTTAAGTTTCGAAACAGAAGAAAACAACCGATATTTAAGTTTCCAAACAGAAGAAAAACAACCGATATTTAAGTCTCTAAACAGAAGAAAACCGACCGATATTTAAGTCTCTAAACAGAAGAAACCCGACCGATATTTAAGTCTCTAAACAGAAGAAAACCGACCGATATTTAAGTCTCTAAACAGAAGAAAACCGACCGATATTTAAGTCTCTAAACAGAAGAAACCGACCGATATTTAAGTCTCTAAACAGAAGAAAACAACCGATATTTAAGTTTCCAAACAGAAGAAAACCGACCGATATTTAAGTCTCTAAACAGAAGAAAACCGACCGATATTTAAGTCTCTAAACAGAAGAAACCCGACCGATATTTAAGTCTCTAAACAGAAGAAAACCGACCGATATTTAAGTCTCTAAACAGAAGAAACCGACTGATATTTAAGTCTCTAAACAGAAGAAAACCGACCGATATTTAAGTCTCTAAACAGAAGAAACCCGACCGATATTTAAGTCTCTAAACAGAAGAAAACCGACCGATATTTAAATCTCTAAACAGAAGAAAACCGACCGATATTTAAGTCTCTAAATAGAAGAAACCCGACCGATATTTAAGTCTCTAAACAGAAGAAAACAACCGATATTTAAGTTTCCAAACAGAAGAAAACCGACCGATATTTAAGTTTCTAAACAGAAGAAAACTGACCAATATTTAAGTTTCTAAACAGAAGAAAACCGACTGATATTTAATTCTCTAAACAGAAGAAAACCGACCGATATTTAATTTTCTAAACAGAAGAAAACCGACCGATATTTCAGTTTATAAGCAGAAGATAACTAACTGTTATCAAAGTTTATAAACAGAAGAAAACCAACCGATATTTAAGTCTCTAAACAGAAGAAAACCGACCTAAATACAAATTTCTAAACAGAACAAAACCAACCAATATTTAAGTTTCTAAGCAGAAGATAACTGACCGATATTTAAGTCTCTAAACAGAAGAAACTGGACCGATATTTAAGTCTCTAAACAGAAGAAACCGACCGATATTTCAAGTTTATAAACAGAAGAAAACCAACCAATATTTAAGTTTCTAAGCAGAAGATAACTGACCGATATCCAAATTTATAAACGGATCAAACTGACCGATATTTAAGTTTATAAGCAGAAGAAAATCGACCGTTATCAAAGTTTATAAACAGAATAAACCTGACCGATATTTAAGTTTCTAAACAGAACACATCTATGGTAAAGCACTATGGCATTATAGACATTAACAGTATGACTATTTATAAAGTTGCTTTGAAACCATATGTATTATTAAAGCCCTATATGGATGCATTTTAACTGACCTCTCAAATACGTTTTAGTTATATGTTGTATGTTGACAGGGTGCACACAGATCTGAGAATCAGTGGGAAACACAGGCCTGCAACATTTGAATAGCTAGCTTTGAGCCCTGAGGTGTTTTCGTGGCACTTCCACACCTGCTTCTCTTATTTACATAGCTCAGTCTCTTCTGTACTGTATTTCTGCTCTGAATGCACAACGAGTGCGGAAATAGACGAGTGTCGACGGAGATGGGCATTTCGAGGGAAAGCTTTCCTGCTCTTTCAACACGAAGGTCCGCTCATATGAGAGAAAGAGAGTGTCTCCTTCCCTCGAAGACAATTCTGTAAAAACACAGCACAATGTGCCATCTCAATACAAATCTTCCATGTGGATTTTTCACAGGTGTTTTCCTCTATTTTTTTATGATGCATTGGATTGTGTTGTGGTTTAATATTAAAGGAAATGTGTGTACGTGTAAATGAATAGTTTACATAAAACTAAAGTTTCCTGATTGTTTACTCACATCCAGGCCGTGCAAGATGTATATGACTTTCTTTCTAGAGCTGTTGAGTAATCAAATAAGATATTTTGAAGAACGTGCAAAGGCATTGATTTGCATAGTATAGGGGAAAATACCAGGGAAGTCTATGGCTACCAGCAGCTCTTTGTTAACCAATATTCTTCAAATTATTATTTCTCATTATTTGTGTTTGAAATAAGAAAGAAACTCATACAGGTTTGGAACAACATCAAGATGAGTAAATGATGACTACTATCCCTTTAAAGGCGTCATGACATGAGAAATCAAACTTGTCTTAATATTTTGGCATTTGAGTGGTCTTTGTTGCATTTAAACATCCTGCACGTTTCATAGCTTAAAATGTCCTTCTCATTATATACAAAGCATTTGTGGCCCTGGAGAACAAAAGCAGTCATAAGCAGCACAGGTATATTTGTAGCAATAGCCAAAAATACATTATATGGGTCTAAATTATTTATTTTTCTTTTATGCCAAAAATCATTAGGATATTAAGATCATGTTCCATGAAGATATTCCTACCGTAAATTTATCAAAAGTTAATTTTTGATTAGTAATTTGCATTGCCCCGCCCACTTAATGGCTGACAAATGATAACACTGAATGCGAGTGTCACATTGCATCAAAAACAAATATAATACTAATACTAAATATAATAACTGGATCCAGTAAACAGATGTGGTTCACTTTTTGTCACAGTCCACGCTCGTGCTCATGATTGTCGTCAGGACAAATGCAGTGAAAGAACGATCGCTTTGATGCGTTTGGTTTAAACCGCTCGCTCGCGTCTTTGTACAGATATCAGAAGGATCCCAGCATCCTTGATTGATTCCCTAAATTATTTCAGAATGATTTCTTGGGAAATGGCTGATTTATTTGGATTATGCTGTCAAAACACTCACATGCAACATAAGTAAAGCATACGTAACAGAGTCTGATTACTGAAAGCTTTAAAGGACCCACCCCTTAAACACAGACAGAGGGTAAAAATGAAGGTTGTAAATAATATTTTTTCCACATATTTAGTTATTTATTGTGCAAAAAATACTATTAACATTATAAGTAAACCTCAAGGAACATAAAATCCATGTCATGACCCCTTTAATGTTCTGGAGGAAAACAATGCAGGATTTTTCTCAAAAGTAAATGAATGGGACACAATATTGATCATTTTTGAGTGTCCAAAATCTATATTTAGGAAACTTCAAATTAATCCACACAACCCCAGCCGACAAATAATGGTCTCCTCTATCACAACGAGCAATCCTTTTCAGCACCAACCATATTTGTAGCTAAAAAGTTAATATACTGTATATATATATATATATTCTGAATAGACTGATAGTTTCGCTAATGAAGACTCTTATTTTTTTGACTGGCCTCTTGTCGATTACTTTGATTTTGGACCCTATTCAAATTGAACTAGATGGAAAATGTTTCCCTCCAAAGCCTTAATTTATCTTTGACTGGATAAAGAAATCATATGCATCTTGGATGTCCTCGAGGTGAGTAAATAATCAAGAAATGTTGACTTTAGGGTGAACTACTCCTTTAGCGGTAGATCCTGTCCCTTTGCTGTGTGATTATTATTATTATTATGTTTTTTCTTACAGAGTGTCATTTCTCTGAGGAAAGTGCTGTCAGGTGCACACTCAGCACGACCGCACCATCAACAAGTCGGGCTTTATTTGGAGTCACCACCAGATTATGGACGAGTCAATATTTTATCAGGTGCTCAGCAAGCGCATGCAGATATATGGCTGCCTCTCAGTCCTTAAACTACTTCTCCTCCTCCCTTTGAGAGTGGAACACTTCTGTCCAAATCAGACACAATACATCTCGTAATCTCCCCGCTCTGATATCCAGCTTAATGTGCTCTGCATTCCTCACGCAGACGGGCCGCTGCAACTTATCATCTTGAAAAGAAAGCGCAGACTCATCCCTCCTTTCTTCTGGCCGTGTCAGAGCCGCAGACGCGTGGGTCTGTACGGACCTGATTGAATTAGTGCACACAGCAGCCCGACATTACAGCTCTAATAGAAAGCTTTAAAGTGCTGTGTATACAGCGCAGCCGTGCATTGGGTCGCCTGTCTTTCGTCACCTCGTTCTCAGCCAAGCGTCGGGAAACAGCTGGCCTGCATCGCTGAGTGCTTCTAACGAATTGAATCTTGGGCATAAGGATGGACTGATTAGATGAGAAAGGTCTAATATTCCTGTGTGACTTGGCTGAGTGCGGATGGGCTTGAAAGGCATGCGAGAGATGCCACTATAAACAGCTTCAGAGTCTAGGCCGCAGATGGGGAGGAACCTTATTTATAGAAGAGGAGGGTACGGCGAATCTCAATCTCTTTTCATTCGTGGGACGGGGCAGGGCTCGGACAAACACGCCGCTGTGTTAACCTCAAACAGAAATCTCGCCAAGACATACTTGAGGGAAAATAGTTTTCTTGCATATACATAAAAAAATGCATTTAATAGTATATACATAATAAATAATAGCACTTTTTTTTCAATATGACCTTCAGAATCCCTATATAATTGAGTCTGGCTTCTGCCTTTGAAAGTGGATATTTGAGTGGGACATTTTTGCAGAAAAATAAATATATATATATATATATTAGTGGTGGGCGTTATCGGCGTTAACGTGCTGCGTTAACGCTGAGACTCTTATCGGCGATAAAAAATATCGCCGTTAATCTATTCTCAAAGTTGGGTTGGGGCTGGGTCTATACTACGCAAGCTATGATGACTTTCACCCTGATATTTTAACGCGGATGTATACCTAGGCGAATTGCACTAGAAGTAGGGCGAGTCTTGAACTAGAGGCTCGCAGTTCCGTGATGGACAGATTGTTAACGGCTGGTCTATGTGGTAATACAATCGGGCAGGACATCCAAACGCTCATCTATCATTCATCAACCTCAAATATGGCTTTTCATCTGAAACATGTATGTAGTAGCAACTTTACATGGCCGCTCAATATGATGTTAACCCAGAGAAATGTGCGCTATTGAAGTGTTTGTGTGGAAGCGTTTGCGAGGACAGGCTCCGGTGCTCACTTGCTCTTAAAATCCCGTCATTCTTGGTCATACAGATAAAGTAGCCTAATACAGCTTTCGAATCTGTAAAGACTCTCTCGTTTATTTGTGTGCACTCAGAATAACAACGAAACGTTGCGCTTTTAAGCAAACAGGATGCGCTTTAGGTCTCATGTGAACTTGAGAATTCACTCCCGTGTCACCTCTGCTTCGAACCTGTGTGTGTGCCTAACGTTACTGTGAAATTACCACATCAGGCGTGACGTGCTAACATGGATGCAGCTATGAAGCCGCCGGGTTTGCTTCAGGAAAAATTATTTTTAAGAAGCTTCCCAATGGAAACTGTAAACAGTTCATCACGACCTCTTATGTAGGCCTACAGTTCAAAATTCATGTTTAACTGAATAAACAGTTAGTAAACACAAGTACATCTTATTGAACATAGTTTATTTTCATCACCAATTTCTCATAGCAGAACAGTTTGTGATGCATTTTGGAAACAGGAGATGAGCCCTGGTCTAATGCGCCACCTGGCTTGAAACCCGTTCTCAAAGACCTTTTAGTCATTATTTGGGTAGCACACATATTCTGAATGCCTTCGGCAGAATTCAAATGAGCCATTTTAATCTAGATTAATCTAGATTAATTCCAAAATTAATCTAGATTAATCTAGATTAAAAATTAATTCACCCCTAATATATATATTTCACTGGAGGAAGCATTATTATGGATTATGGACTTTATTTATTTTAGTTAAAATGTCTTAATGTTGGATTTGTTTCAGATTTTGTATTTTCTCCAGATGTTAACTGATGGACTGGAGTGCTGTTGGATTATTTTTATCAGACTCTCATTCTGACGGCACCCATTCACTGCAGAGCATCCATTGCTGGGACAGATTTCTCCAAACCTGATGAAGAAACAAACTCATCCTGATCTAAGATGACCCGAGAGTGAAGACATTTCAGTTTTGGTGTGAACTATTCCTTTAACCGACATCAGAGATCTGTGTGAATGTGTTGTTCAATTATTCAAATATTAACTTAAAATGTCAGTGATACTACAAGTGAATATTTTATCATTGCACTGTTATATAGACGTGTGCATATTTTGAGAGAATATCCCTAATTTAATCCAGTTGCCTTCATTTGAGCTGCATTTACTTTCTAGTTGCTTAATGTTCAGGCCAATTAAGTTGATCTGTTACTACAATACAAACAAACCTAGTATTTGGTGTTAGAACAGATATTTATTCGAATAGATAATCAGTTGGTGTAGTTACATGTTCTTCCAGCAGGGGCAAACAGGGCAATACTGTTCTGACCCCTTGTTTCAAGCACAGATCTTACAATTATCTGATGAGAGGTACATGTGTTTGACTGAACCAGCTAAACCATTCACATTTCCCAGTCCTGCTCCAAACCACCTGTTTTAAAATGAAAAATGCTGATGAGATCTCATACCTAACCATTTCCCAACATTAACAGCCTTTGTTTAGCTTCTGCTCTTTTTTCAGTGAAGTACAAAAGAAACAAGCAACTATTATTATAGCCTACCAATCATTTGAGAAAACAGTTATAGTGCAGTTCAAACAATGCAGTCTTTTTAATCTTTAATGCATGTTTAGATGAAGCAGGTCTAAAGTCTAGATGATATGAAAACATCTCTTTCACGTCTTCAGACCAGTGTCCTTGCTTCTGTACTGCTCTGGGCTTCAGCGTGGACTGATATCATGTGTGTTTGTGTGAATGTGATCCCAGACCTCTGGTACTTTACAGCAGTTTTCTTTCCTCTTCACTTCATTAGAGATTAATGAACATCTTAATTTCATGCTATACTCATCTGAAGGTTTATTGCATGGTTGCACTGTGAAAATATGACAAACAAAGAAAGAAAAGCGCAGGCTATGCTACCCCTGGAGATACATTTTATTTCTTCCCACAATGTATTACAATGTCAACACAGCAGCTGCTTTGGTCCTCGCATCTGTGATAATTAACCGTGCCTTTAAATGTGCTTGAGAGAAAAAGTCCTTGGTTAATAACTCGCATTTTTCTGTATAAAAGTGGCGCGCTTCGCAGGGAATTCATCTACTCCATTATTGTTATTAGTGGACTTAAAACCAGTGTATCCTTAATGAGATATGCAGATAACCTTTTTGAAGTGGTGCATCGTTGTCTAATCCTATCAAGAGAATCATTTGCCTCCTTGTATCTTGTACTTTGGTTGCACTCTCTAATCACTTTTCATTTTGGATAACTTAATAACACACTTAAATACGGTCTCTTGATTCTTTTTTCCCAGACACGTCGAAAGTAATTGAGAATAATGGTCACAAGACAATAAGAAAGGAGAAAGTGATGATTTATGTAGCGTGTGTTATGCAGCCTACTGCAACAGACCAAAGTAAACACTACTTTTCATACTTTTCAGCTGTTTTAAGCTTCTCGGCTTTGAATTATATCAGCTTTAGAGGCTTTCTGAGGAAAAGAGCTGAGGCTGAACTCTTGACATTTCCACTGCTGAAATATGCTAAATAATGAGAGAAAATACAGTCCCAGAGTACTGTTTCAAACCTAGCCGTTACACATATTTTCACACAGACACGGGCTCGGCTGGCCACAGTTGTTGGCACGCCACTTCTCAATCTTCATGACAACTCACCACATGCCGTTTGTCTTCAAATTGACCTTCACCGGAGTATAAATAGATGCTCGCAAGGACAGAAGATCAATGTCTGTTCATGTTTTCTTCATTTTCAGAAAGGTCTGCCTGCAGCTTTTGTTCGACGAGCTGTTAGTCACCTAAAACAACTTGTTTATTGTTGTGTAAACGAGTGCTTTGTCACATGAGGAGAACATGCTTTACACAGTTACTTAACACAGTTACATTGTTATAATGCCAAGGACACCGAAATATGATGAACCCATTTAATATGAGGGCAAAATCCCATTTCTATGGTGGAAGAAAAAATGGTTAACTTTTGATTGGACTAGAGACAATATCAGAAATGTACTTTTTTAACAAATATTATTAATAAATTAAGTTGAGAAACATATTACATTTAATATCTATAGCATTTTGTCCACAGTAAATGTCATTAAAAGGCACAATAAGCTAATAATAATTAAAATAATAATAAAAAAAACATATATATATAAAAAATAAAATAAAAATCATGGCATAAAATAAAATAAAATACATTTTAAATTAAATGCACATGTATTTCTTAAAATGTTAAAAAACACTGCAGTGCTGATTTTCTAAAATTACAATTTATATTAAATTCACATTTATTTATAGAAATGTAAACAACCACAGCAGCACTTGTTTAAAAATAAATAAAACGTTATTTCTATGGCATTTTCACAATAAATGTCGTTCCACGTGCAGCAGCTTTGTATAAAACAGTAATCACTGAGCAAGCTATAAATGACAGTGGCAGGGAAAACCTCCCGAGAGAGAGTTTGCAGTTTACATTTCTTTATCACAGGAACATAAAAAGTGATTTGACATATATGAATGGTTTTGTACTTTATGGCAAAATTGTGCATAATCATTTTGCCTTCTTCTACATTTGAAGTATTTGAAATCTGTCCACTGCTGCTCTTTCTTCCCTCTGTCGTGGAGTTTGCAAACATGAATCACAATGCAGTTGGCTTCTCCAGGTGATGAGTTTGTAGTCTTGCTGCACGACGGACGGCGGATGTTGATTCAGCGTCACATTAAAGAGCTCTGAGAGTGTCACCTGTGTCTCCGACATTGTTGAACACTAATAAACTCTCTTCAAAAAAGACGACAGGCAGGGGAAAGACAGAGCAGCCGCTGCTAATTAGCTGATAAACCTGACAGATAGCATTTAACGAGAAAACCTGGCAAACGCAACTCGAGGGAGGACACGGGAGGAAAAGGTATGACGCTCTGTCATGCTCGCTTTACAACAGAACTGAAAGAGAAAGTGTGTCGTCTGCTTGTGTTCATCCACCTGCGGATCTCTGTTGTTTTCTCACTCCTTCATCATCAGGTCATCCTCATCCTCACTGATGCTCAGGTGGCTTCATCACTGGTTTCATTGGAGCACTCAAAAAAACAAACGCTGATTTATGTCAAAACGCCTGAAGCACAGTAGGTCTTGAAATATTGCAACGATGCTATGCAACTCTACAGAATGTGTCCCAATTTGGCCCACAAACACCATGCATGTGAAGGCTGTTTGTTCGATGTCTAGGCAAATTTATGTCTATTTGCATGTGTGAGGGTGTGCATAATTAATGATTATTAACCAGATATCTGAAATACTTGATTCTGATTCATTCAAGAATAAATTAATTTGGGATAATGACCATGGTAAAATCGCTGTAAAGCACGGCCTGTCATTGCTTACTGTGGTGGTGGAACCCAACAAATAAAACATTCCCAAACATATAATAATGCACAGTTAGTTGGTATTATATTACAAAACTTTAACAAGTTGGACAGGTTGTGACACGCCTTCATCATTATGCATTTTAAATATGGCTTCACTCGCAACACAAGTAATCATGGTTTGTGTTTGTGTTGACCACAGTGTGTTTTGTGCTGTGAGTTATTGAGAGCATGAAACACACAACCGAGGCAAGCTTTATACAACATTTATCCCAGCGTCGTTCTGTCTGCTGCTTTTCATGTGTTTCCAGCAATTCAATGACATTTTTTTCATTCAATTTTTCATGTTCAATATTTTCAACATGTACATATATTTTTATTGTGCTAATGCATTTAATGTATGAATTAAAGGAGAAGTGTGCCCGTTTTATATTAGTTTTGCATTGTTACAATATCAGTAATGTATTACAGTGAACAATGTGCATCAGATGGGATTTCTGCATTTTTGCATTTTGCACAGACTGTTGAATCGAAAGTAAGACGCACCAAAGACAAAAGTGCATTGTGGGTAGTAAGGTGTTTGGCCAAAGGGAACGCTGCAGACCTTTTTCTCTGTTTTCTCTTGTCATGTAGCACCAATGTCTGAATGTTTTGCCTTTTTACTGCATAGACAGCCACGTGTTATTACAAGCTCATCTTGCCGGCAGTGAATTACCAATTTAATGAACTTTAATTAATGACTGGTTGGTTATGTGTTGGGTCACTTAAAGTCCAATGTTAAATCTGGGTCCTGAAGCAAAACCAGTTTTGACTTATTGCTTCATCTCACACACGCACGTTAATTAGTTAGCATCCTGCAGCAATAACCTTCAGTGATTATTTACACAGAAAGGGTGGAGGGTGAAGAAAGACGAAGAGAGAGAAGAGAGAGAGAGAGATTCAGTGTGGGAAAATCAAGATCTACTGCTTTACTTCAACCATAGGAATGTGTGCCATGTTCACGTCTAACGGCAGGACACTAGCGTCCCATCTAGCCGAGGACGTCATGAAGAACCAGGCCAAGCGGCAACCTCCGGCTCTCTCTCGTGAAACCAACACAGACGTGACTAAAACTGCAATTCATCGACTGGTCACTCTAAAAGGGAGTCAGTCCCATAGACTCGCCATGTTAAAATGCCCAACTTTACAGCAGAAAAAAGTATGTTTATAGTCTGGTGCAAAAGTGGTTTTGGTCTATATCGCTAATTTTGCCCTTTATGACTACTGTGAAGAGGGTAGATTTTGTATAACTCATCCGTTTAAATTATATTAAGCCTTAAAGTTCTGCATAATTAAGGGCGTGGCTACTTGAGTGACAGGTGGACTGCCGCTGCTGTTTCAGCAACCAGCTCCACCCACATCCCGGCTATTTGCCCATTTTCGATTATCTGACGTGCTGCCAAGATGGCGACGGCTGTCTCCGTCCACTTTGAAATAAAAAAATCCTCTTCAGAAACCGACGGGTGACGTCACGGACACTATGTCCATTTCTTTGGACCAGACCTATAGATGTATTGGAAACGATGAGCAAACGCTCCAGATGTAAATCCAGACTTCAAATAGATGTGTCCGTGATGTATGTGTGCTATGGGGGGGGGTTCAGTTCCCTCTTTCAAAGAATGGCAGGTTGCCTC
Organism: Gymnocypris eckloni scoliostomus; assembly: GCA_027564155.1. Lineage (NCBI taxonomy): Eukaryota > Metazoa > Chordata > Actinopteri > Cypriniformes > Cyprinidae > Gymnocypris > Gymnocypris eckloni. The sequence goes on along the minus strand of CM050424.1, from coordinate 27,667,201 downwards.
CTCTTGTCGAAACCGGTGTAAACTTCTGAGTAAACAAACTCACAGAGAACTTCAAAGAGTCAAGGATCCTGCCGGGATGCTACCCGATAGATCCTGCTCTTCCAGTCACATTAGTTCGGGCTGCTATATTTGTCCGGGGAAGCGTGGGCATCGGTGAACTCTCCGAGGGGGGGGTAGAGGGTTAATGCCACCCTGATCCCCTCGGAGAGTATTGGCTTCCAAGGGAGCCACAAGCAGCCGGGCAGCAGCCGGGGGAGATCTAGTGCCTGAGCCCTGCACAACTTGAGAGAAACTAGCACAGTAATTTGAGCTAATGACTTAGCGGCAAGCTCTGGCCTGACCCCGGGCTGTGCTGGAGCAGATGCTATCAGCCGAACACAGCCCTCTAAAACGTGAAAAGCTGCCCCCGTTTTGCTCTTTAGTCGACAAACTGCGAGTTAAGGCCAACTAGCCGATTAGCATTTCGTCCTGGACCGTTAAAAACAGAATTTGAATTAGCGGCGATATCGGTGGAACTTAATTCGGTGGCCTCGCCAGGCTAATGGCTCTTCAGGGGATCAGTGTTGACAACTTACCGACTTTGTCGCCAGATTTAATGACTTTTCAAACCCCCCTAGCAACTATTTTCCAAAACAGCACCTAGCATCAAATCTAGCGACTGCTCTATTTAGCAAACGGCTGAGAGTAACAGCGCTTTCAGTTAAATTACATATTCTGTTAATTTTCTAATTGCACATGCAAATATAGCAAATCTGTATTATCTTATGTGTATTTGTTTTAATCAGACGATGGCTATAAATTAGGATGTTTTGTGCAGATTAACATCTTGGAAGGGAGAGCTCATGTTGTCTTAAATGTCCACGTTTCAGTCATTATTTAATATTTATTCAATGCTAACTCAGACCAATTTGTACATATTTTATGAGGTGTCTAATATTTGTAAGGACCTCACTCCCGATTTTGTATGATTTGTCTTGACTGGTAGGTTTAGGGGCTGGGTTACAACTCATAAAATACATACAATTTAGCAAAAATCATATGAATCTATAAGAGTGAGGTCGTACGAATTTGTATGAATTAGCCACCTGCTAAAATATGTAGGAACTGCTGAGATCGCTGATATATCCCGTTGTTTGATAACAGAAACAGATAAATGGAAACAGTTCTATTGAGAATTTGGCTGCATGTATGTATACAACATGTGAGCACGGAGAGATTACATAACATGTATGCAGTGACTTCATGAATATGCTAATTGGCGTATGACGTAGCAACATTTAGCAACTTTTCAAGCTGGCTTTATCTACTTGAAATAAGTTGGCAACACGGCGGATGTAATCGTGAAGAGAGGCACAGATGGAAACAGAAACTAGGAGAGAATGTGTGGCTTATTTTAAACTTTAGCCCAAGCTGCTAATGGAGACTCGGGTGAGCGCGGCCATCTTTCTTGAATTATATCCCGGTGTTAACGGAGAGAACGTGTGACGGGAGATCAGATGAGATCACATCAGATCACGGATCGGATTCATTCTGACGGACTAGAGCAGTAAATATATACCTGTGTGTGTGGAACATACGGGGATTGTGTCCGAGCGGAGAAACGCTGGCAGGCCAAACTGATGCACACGCACACGCACACACACACTGCAAAATACTAATAGTGCATCACATTCTTTAATGTTTCGGATTAATGTTGTACATTTATTTTTTATATGACTAAAATCACCTTCGTTATTATGTGCATTAATGTTCTGCATAAAATAGTATGCGAATGCATTAAATCTCTCTCTCTCTCTCTCTCTCTCTCTCTCTCTCTCTCTCTCTCTCTGTATATAGATATACAATGAGCACATTTTTGTATTTATTTTATATGTAAATACATCTAGCAGTAATTTTGCATTAAATTATTCTGTCTTTGCTTTAATTTCTGGCTGTTATATTTAAGTGCGTAATCATATTTTTATTTGAAATTAGTTGGGCGCGCGAGAGACGACATTTAACGATATTTAATTACCTCTTATTAGTGCAAACAGTGAAATATTAAAGAATAGCATTCCCTCTGCCTGCCCTCGTCTACAGCGTTATCAGAACCATGCACACCCTTATTATAAACTCTCCAACAATATTAGTCTTTCTTCACTCTTTGCTTTCTTTGTCATTTTGCCACTATTTAGGTTAAATCAGCCATCCTTGATTATTAACGAAAATGCTAAGTAGCACATAATCCACCAAAAAAAAATCCTAAGCGTTAAATATTTTCCAAAAGCACGCTTTATTTATTTTAAGCTGACAAATGAACAAAATCATAAATACGTGTTAACAGCTAAACGCAACATGTTGGAAGATGAACACATCTCGCGCACTAAACAGCAGGTACTAAAACAACAAATACCCGTGGCTTTAGATGAGATCTACTGTATTAGTCAGGAACTAAAGTCTCTAATGATCTTACTCCGAGTCACACACACACACACACACTCTCTCTCATGTCTTGATCAGTCTAATGGGAGGACATCTTCTGTGACACCTTTATGGGAGGACCGACCCAGGACACACTTAGATCCGCGGAGACTCTGATGTATCTTATTAAACCCACATGCACTCGATGTGTTAATACCCTTTCTCTCCTTCCCTGGCCTGAAATGTTATTTACGGCCTGACTCTAATGGTAGATTAAAGTTGTAAAGATAAACGGTGCAGAATAGAAGGAGGCCATTAGGGGCTGTTTTCAGAGTGTTTAATGTGCTTGCCCTCTCCACTGGGAGTGTGTTGCACAAACACACAGTTTTATAATTATTTTCATATTTTTCGTTTTGCATTTCTTGTTATCACATTAACTGCGTTAAAAATCGATGCAATCTTCGTTTTAATTATTATCATTATTATCTTATTTCCACTCGTAAACGCAACATAACCGCTTTTAACAGACCAGCAATTTATTAGCGTGCTGAAGTCGTCACATAATGTTTTTAAAATTCAAATAAATGTGCTTAATGAATAAATAAATGGCGCACATAACAGGCTTGTCGCGCGCTCTTCACCTTTACCTGATCCCAATCAGACAGAGGTGACCGACCCGCTTTGATGTTTTCAGAAACAATAACTCTTTTATTGAGAACAAATGTTGACATTTGAAGGGAGTATGAATGGAAACCGCCTGTGGTGCCATTCTGACAACAACATGCCCCGAAAACTTAATAACTGAATCTTATTAAACCAAGCTCATGTATTAATGAAGACGCATGTCCCTGGCCTGAAATGTTATTTACGGCGAAAAATCAGACGCTATATTATCGACAGATAAACATGCAGAATAGAGATGACCCATTCAGGGGTGTTTAAAAGTGTTTAATGCGCATTTAATCATTAGTCGTATTTACAAACACACAGTTTATAATTACATATTTTCGTTTTGCATTTCTTGTTATCATTAACTATTAAAATCGATGCAATCTTTATTAATTATTATCATTATTATCTTATTTCCACTTTCAGCATCAAATTTATTCCACTCTTAGTCAAGTTTATACCAGTCTCGAGCACATAAAGAATATCCACGCGCGTGTGTACAACTGGTGGCAATGAAGCTACTATAGGGATCCTGAGAAATACGTCTCCTCATCGAAAAGTCACATATGTTGGGATAAAGTACTTCATCAATCAAGCAACGCAACAGTGCATCCGAAATAGACTGGCTATTGTGCCTTCATTTTCTTTAATTGTCTTTCCTTTGCCGTGATCGCACGTGCTCTGTAGTCCGTGGTGTACAGTGGCACACAAAAGGATCGGCGTAAGAGCAAATGTTAGTTTAAAACAGCTTGGAGAGAGAGAGAGAGAGAGAGAGAGAGAGAGAGAGAGAGAGAGAGAGAGAGAGAGAGAGAGAGAGAGAGAGAGAGAGAGAGGCGATGGCTTGTTCGCTTTGTTCAAAGCAATTGTGACACCTACCTGTGAACCAAGGAAACAAAACCCACATCAGTCGAAAAACAATATACAATATACAACCACTGCATGACATTTATAAATCCACACTTCATCTACACAACCATAAAGCAGGCCTCATATAGTCATACTCAACATACTCATATTAGCTGACCAGAACAACATGAGAAGTGGCACATAACCTGCACTTAAATGCTTATATAGCGACTTACTTGAGAGATCTTCCTCGTCTTTAGCTCGACAGGTATGACTGGGATCTTACTGTGAAAACCTCGGTGGGGTCTGCAGAAAAAAGAGAACTATATTTCAAACATCTCGTTCGATTATGAGAAACATAAACAGCTGAGAAAAAAATAATAAATTTCACGTTCAAACAACGAAATACACATGCGACGATGACTCGAGAAAAAAAAAACATGCACGAGTATATAAAAAATGACTCAAGTTATTAATTTTATTGGATAGACGATTATCAGTTCAATGATATGCTTGCTGGATATATACATGCACTCGTACGCACCTTTTTTGGCTTCTGCATGGGAGGCCCTGAAATGCTGTTCAGTCTGGTTTGGATGGGTCTTTAGCAGAGGCTCGCCGCTCTGTTTGTGCAGGAGTCCCTCTCCAGATGAAGTATAGCGCAGTATCCCTTGACTCTGCAGCGGGCTGAAGTTGCCATAGTTTGTGTAATTACTATAAAACGGCGAGGTGTAATAAAGCGGTCTTCCTAATATGGAGGTGGCGGGGTACACTGCGCCCGCTGGAGACGCGCTGGACGCCGTGGATGTCAATAGACCAACGCCAAGGGGACAGTTCTGCTGCTGCTTTGGGTCCGAAGTGGCGATCTCGGCTAATGACCAGAGCTTAGGCTTGACGCTTTGGTTTTGCGCGTCCAGGCATGTTTTGTTGGTGCTGTTCCGGGTGTCCTCTCGGTGGTGATGGGTCAAGAGAGGGGCCTCCACCGCGGTCAGGGGAGGGGAGGTCAGCGGCTTGGGTGACGGGCCTCTCTGCCTGTCCTCGCGGACCGTGTCCAGATCATTCGCGTCGCATTTGTCCTTGCTATCGGGTCCAGAATCACAGACCCGGTCCCTGGTTCTGCACGTGACCTTCTCGCCGTCAGATTCCACCGAGCACGAGTGATCTGTCAGAGCATCGACGTGCAAACTGATGCCTGCAGACACAAAGCACACAGCCGTGAGTTACTGCTGTCAAAACTGTGCGAAACTCGCAGAACGCTCCTTAAAATCGCATTACGACGCGAGTGTCTTAAATATACAATTATCATTGTTTATGATCCTGTCCCACAAAACCAGTCAAGGGTATTGTTTTCATCTGAAAGCTGAATAAATAATATTTCGATTGATGTATGGTTTGGACAATATTTTAAAATCAGGAATCCGAGGGAGCAAAACAAATCTAAATATTGAGAAAATCATCCTTAAAGTTGTTCAAATAAAGTTCTTTGCGATGCATATTACTAATCAACAATTACGTGTTAATATATTTACGGTAGGAAATTACTAAATATCTTCATAGAACATGATCTTTAATTAATATCCAATAATGATTCATTTTTGCATAAAAGCATAAGCGATAATTTTGACCCATACAGTACAATATACATATCGCTACAAATATACCCGAGCTGCTTATGACTGATTTTGAAGTCCATGGTCACATACAACGAATAGAGCTACATTACTCAAAGTATAATTATTTTTGACAATATATGCAGTACTTTACATTTTTTTACATGCTATCGACTGTAAATACATTTACATTAAATTAGCGCATACTACTAATAATAATAATGCACCTTCGTCCTCTGCAGACGCTTCACTGTTGTCCATGTTTTTATCCGCGCGCTCGTCTTTTCTCTCCCCATCGCCGTCGTCCTCGTCCTCGTCCTCGCTTTTATTCCGTGGTGCCCATGTCACCTTGTTCTCCTTCTTGAGTCTCCTCCTGGCGTTGGCGAACCAGGTGGACACCTGCGTGAGGGTCATCTTGGTGATGATGGCCAGCATGATCTTCTCTCCTTTGGTGGGATACGGGTTTTTCTTGTGCTCCTGGAGCCACGCTTTAAGCGTGGTCGTCGCGTCCCGCGTGGCGTTTTTCCGGTAAGCGGGGTCGTTGAGCTGGTACGCGTAACCGGGACTCCCGTACGGGTGATAACTGATGGCTCCTGCCATTCCCGCAGTGTGCGCGTCATACGGAGAGCCCTTCAAAAACAAGTTTTTTATCAGTCATCTGTCCTATATTTAATTTTTCTTTACGACATAAAATTAACAGAATAAATCAACGCGTTATGAATGCATACGAACTAATGATCTATTCTGCATTATGCAACGTTAATGTTATTAATGCATCGTATTATAAAGTGTTACCAAAAATATAATACTAATAATAATTAAGCCAATAAACAATGATTAATCCTTCATGCAATTATCAGAATGCACAATTACATGGGACTGGGGTGGATAACAGATAATGGGTAATTGCAGGCATTTTGCATAATCACCAGGCTGACTTTCCCAATGCTCTTTCAGTGTCAGAAGCATATCAGTGAAGCGCAGCATTACAAATCCTATTAGAAAACCACTGGATATGGGCCGTTTTTACCCGCTTTCATGTGCCATGTCATTAGCATCGCAATGCATCAATTGACGATTAAATAAGGCCTATTAACCGCGCATCCTTCCAAATCTCATCTCAAAATACACTGTGCAATGGCACACATTTGTATTATTATTATCTGTTAATAATTGTAAAATATCACAACCTATAATTTGAGCTAGTGACTAAAAATAACATCAGGCCGTGCAAAAGTAAATTGTAAAAGTGGCCCAAGCCATATTTAGACGCACGCTGTTATTGTTTCAAATAAATAAGCACGCATTTAAGGCTGTCGACTTTATCGCCGAACAAAATAACTTTTAGATCACAACCAGCTGCATTTTGCACCCGAGCTGCATTTGTATTCATGACCCTCTCGAGCTTCCCTTTGAAACACACACACACGCGCGCGCGCGCATGCAACTCCCGAACCCGCAACCAAAACTATAACCATCCAATCATGCAATATTCATGCATTCCTATCAAGAACAATGCCTCGTGAATGGCGACGGCTCCAGCGCTGGTTACCATGTAGGACGGGAATCCCGTGGCTGGATCTGTGGAATAGGACAGAGGGCTGGAGAATCCGCTGGCCGAGGCTGTGAACGCCGCAGATCCGGGGTACGGGCTAAACGCGGAACCGGAGGAGGACCGGGCCAGCTCCTCGCTTCTCGGGGCGGCCAGCGGACAGGAGTAGAGCGCCAGAGAGCCAGGGGGCTGGTAGAGGTAACCCTGAGGATAGGACATTATTATTACAGCTTCTCCAGAACGGGAACGCGGCAGGGCAGAGAGTGGGCTGATCGACGCAATCAGCGCATTTAACCAGCGCGCGCGGGGATAAACTAATAAAAGAAAAGAAATAAAAGCGCAAAAGAGGAAGAGCGATCAGCGGAGTGCCGTCATGAAGATCCCCTAGCGTCCGTTTGTTTGTAGTGCTCCGGAGTGGAGAGTGAAGAGTTGCTGGAAGGAGCAGACGAGTTTCTGAGAGCATTGGAGAAACAGGAGCTGTCAATCACGCCTCATCTAAATATTCCGTCTCCGCCCCTCTCTCGTTTGTTCCGGAACAAACCCGCACAGAAGCCGCCTGTGCGTCCTCAGCGTCGCGTTTCCGTCGTTTATCTGCCGCATTTCTTCTGTCTTTATGATTGATTTCGGTGGCGGACAGATGACATGATGCCTTTTTCCCATTTGTCATTTCTTTATATATATACAAAAATAAAAATAATCGTGGCTGAAGAGGGTTTGCTCGTGCATCACAGCGTATTTACATGCATTACGAAATATAATTGCGCATATTACATGTCGTTTAGAAAGTGCTTTTTTACTTTCTTAAAACTACTGCACAAACTGGCAATGAAAAGCATGCAATATGCAAATACATTTCCAAAAGAGAACTATGCAAGCTGCATTGTTATTTTTTTCTTTATGAAGGTTTGTTTGTTTTTTTATGTGTTATAACATACATGATTCGTATTGCACGCACGCAATATGAGTGAACTGCGCAGTCATGAACAGTAAATACAACCAGCACTGGCCCAGTGTTTCCGTCAGAATTCAGTTATTGTATTTGTGAATATGTCTAAGTGTTTCTGTAATTGCTGCAGCAGTGCGCGCTCGGGCCGGTGGGAGGTGTGAGTCCTCTTCATATTCCTGCTCTCTAATCACAGGAGGTCTTCAGTCCTGACAGCAGGAGTTTGTCCTTCACATGCCTGTAACATATATGTAGAACAGGAATAATGTTCCTCAGCGCATCCAGTGTCCACCAATGACTGCGCTGGGAAAATATGATTATTTGACTTTGACCTTTATTATTATTGATACAAGTTCAAAATAATAGGCTATTAATTATAAAACGGGAAAATGTATTCGCAAAATGCTTATAATTGTCGGTTGCATTGTGATAAATAATTTTCAGGAATGTACCGTTTCGTAAATTGAAATGACTGAATAAAATATATATATATATATATATATATTATTTTATGTAATGAATTAAAACATGCAAATGCAGTCCGTAAAGTCCTTTAACATGGCAGTCAAATACAACAATATATATTTTTTTGCATATAAGCAATGGCAATTTTAAGATTATCAAAGGATTAGTGGAAATTAATAGAAATATCAATGAAATTGACATTCAAGAGGAAATAGATTATCACCATGCTATGTTAAATAATAATGGAAGTGGTGCAAAACGAATTAAAACAAAGCATTATTTGTATTTATTACACAATTAACTTCATATTAAAATGTCTCCATATTTCCATCCGTCTGTTTCTGATTCGGGGATGAATAGCAGGTCTAATTTCTCCCTGTTTCTCCCCTCTTTCTTACTTCTGTGCTCAAGTCATTTGTAAAGACTGGGAACAGATTAATCTGGCGCTGTGCTCAGAGGACACACGAGGCGCGCGCCGCACAGCAGGGGGCAGTAGGTTAACTAGGTTAGCTTCCAGACTCACAAACCCTCGTGATATTTTAGTCCCAGCAAACATGCTGGAATGAATTATAGGAGATTCAGCCCAAGACTGCAGCTAAGTATCAGTGAAATGCACTGATCCAATTCACCAGCAGAAGCCTTTAAACATGAAATTATGGAATTAACTGACAATAGGCTTGCATCGAATTACTGACTCGCATTGCTGAAACCATAATAAATATATAGGCGATACATTCAAAATAAGCACACACGCACGCGCACACGCACACGCACACGCACACGCACACGCACACACACACACATGTGTATATATATATATATATATATATATATTATATATGCTAACATTTTTTGAAAAGGATACATACATTGTATTCCTTTGTTTCATAATATGCTAAATTGAATACACCCGTTGTCCATAATGATTATAATATGACAAATGACTATTTCCATAATATGACATAATTCATTCATGTTAAATAGTTGAGTCACATCCTTTTATTTAGTTGTTCTGCTGAAAAGACATTTAAGTGTGAATAGTCTCCTGATGTACATGCTAAAATTGAAATGCATGCCCTAATAAATAATTATGTTTGTTAAACATATTGCACAATGTATGTATATTTTATATACACAATATGCATATTTTATGCATAATTAATGTATTTAATTCAAACCACTTATTATTGTTATTATTCCTAATGTGCAGGAGCAGCACTGCATGCATCGAGGGAGTTCTGCAGTCATGATCAGTAAATACAATCAGCTGGATTTCCCAACAGATCATTCACTCATGGGCCTTTTAGACCATTGATCAAGTTTTACTGACACAGTCTGTAATGGTCCTTATGCTCAATAAAGCTGATTACACTGAGGCAATGCACTCAAAGACAGTCCTTAAACAGTGTATTGTCATATAGGCTATTTTATAAATATGAAGGTGAACAGATCTTGTTTGCTATGAGCTGTGTCTCCCGTTAACATCTCCTTGTGTTCCCATCAGTCTGAGCTTTGAAACCGAACACTGAGGTGATGCTCACCGTCACAGATGTACTGCAGAGACACAGAGTCTCCTCGGTGAACACATCTGATATTCTTGATTCTCAAATAGTTTTAAAAGTCATTTTTAAAAAGACACAGAACAGAGAAATAGTGTGATGTAAGTACAGATAAACATTTAAAGTAATCTGACAACTTTAGATGTTACTAACAGTGATGTAGCGATGCAAACGACTTTTTGTTTGTCAAATTTTGAATTGAAAATACTGGCTGAATATTTTACATGATTTATGATATTCCTAATGTAATGTGATGAGATAATAAACATTCAGCTGTTTTGTGTTTTCTACATATTAGGTACATGAATAAGAATGAATAGGAGCAAACAAATAATATAAATAAATAAATTATTAGCTTTTTGCCTGCTTAAATTTTTTAGACATTATTATTATTATTATTATTATTATTATTATTATTAGTAGTAGTAGTAGTATAATAATAATAATAATAATTATTTATTATTATTATTATTATTATTATTAGTAGTAGTATAATTATTATTATTATTGTCATTATTATTATTATTATTATTATTATTATTATTATTATTAGTAGTAGTAGTAGTAGTAATAATAATAATAATAATAATAATAATAATATTTATTATTATTATTATTATTATTATTATATTATTATTATTATTATTATTATTATTAGTATTAATAATAATATTATTATTAGCAGTAATAGTAGTAGTATTAGTTGTATTATTATTATATTTGGTTCCACGTTATATTATGTATATTATACTACTATGCACTTATGCTGAAATAAAATAAATGTTAATTAACTATTGTGTTCATGTTGATTGCTGCTAAAACTGCTATTGATTTGGGATCAAATTAAGGACAGCGTTAGGAGTAGGAGCAACAGTGTAATTATAGATTAATTACATATAAAATTACAAAAATATGACAAGTACAATGCAAAAACATGCATGTACACAATAAGTGCATTGCATTGAATTATTAATTTAAATGTAAATACATAGTAGTGCAAGTCAATAAATACAAGGTCAAGATTGAAGTCATGTTTCCAGCGAAGGCAAACTCTTCACCAATTCTTCAAGACTTGATTGAGCGGTGAATCTGTATTCTGGTTTATCAGAAATGATGCTTCATAGGGAAATATAACGTGAGGTAGCTAAACATCGTCTTTTCTTTGAACGCCTGCAGATCTCAGACTGAAGACAAGACAAGTGTTTGCATGTCCGTAGACACCTGAGCCATTCTCAGTTACTTCATGATGCTTCCACCAGAGAGAGACAAGTCAGATTTCACAGAAAGAAGCACATTTCAGCTTCACATTTCAAACCAGAGCGCAGATAAGCATAACACAAAACACAATCTGTGTGTGATAATTATCGTCTCTTTGGAGGTGCTGGTGCGGTGTGGAGATACAGCGCTCTCTCGATGCTCTTCTGTCAGGGGACAATGTCTTTGGTCTTCTCCAGTGGGCCCTACGGGGCCGAGGAGGGGTGAGCTCGCCAGGCCTCTAATCAGCAGCTATCCATGCGCTTGGCATCGGAGGGGTTTCCAATCGCACCTCGCCGCCGGTGAAAGCCCCGAGCGAGCCTCTGATGAAGTGCACTGCTCCCACTCCAATAGACTCGTGGAGCGCCGCACACAGTCTCAATTTGTTTAACATGCCGCAGAAAGCCATGGATGTAAAAGAGCAAGAGCTTTCTCTTCGGCTTGGATTTTTAAATGCAGGAGGAACAAATCAGCAGTATATGGATGCTGCTTCAACCAGAGCCAGGCGCTCTGTAACTGTGCATGGCTGTTTGCTCTGATCTTCTCCATGATATCTGTCCACAGATATGTATTAGTCGATGACAATGAAAGGGAGAAATCTGTTCTGTCACAAGTTTTTGCTTCCACACATACTTGGATAATGTTTCAAAATAAAGGTCCTTTGTTATGTCATTTAAAGGTGTAATGTTTGTTTGTCACATGACAGTAAAATAGTGTTCTGCTTGCTGTTTTTATCTTGTGGAAGGTTTTTAGTATTTATTTATTTTTTATGTTTTATTTACACTGCAATAATTGTGCTTGGTATTTTTGTCTTTTCATTAAATAAATAAAATGTCACAATATATTTTCTTGGGAAAAAAATTAGATACGATTTGAAGTCTTGTTTTCTGGAGAAAACAATAAATAAATAACAATAAATTACCTCTATTAATAAAACAAGCAAACAAACATCAAATAAATCAGTTTATACTTAAAACAACAAAATCTTATCTGCCAGAGGTGTCGGAAATATAATCTTGTTTTTCCTTTTAATTAAGTTTATTTTTCTGACTCCACTGAAATACTTTTCTTTCTTGTTTTAAACATAAACTCATATAATTTTAATACATTTTAAATAAAAAAACACTTGTTTTCTGTTAAAAAGTTACTTTGCTTGCAACAATACTAATGAGATGTAAAACAAAAGGCTAAACTAAATATTTTAATATTAATTTATTATTAATCAAATTATATTTTGTTATCAATCAGTGTTTTATTATATTTAATGACGTGTTTTAGGCCCAAAATATATACATAAATAAATAAATGCATACATACATACATGAATAAATAAATAAATAAAAAATACACAGTTCAATCTTTTTTTGAAAATATGGTCATCATAGAGTTGTATTCAAAGATGCATATTTAATGTATGCTTTCATAACTAACGTATTGATTATAAATGTGTGCTTTTCTTTAAATAAGATGGAAATTGCTGCTTATGTCTCCCAGTCTTCATCATGTCCTCCTGAATTCTGCATCTGAGTGACTGTAATGACCGGACGGCTCATCATTACCGTCCGCTCAGGGATTCATACGAGAGAGAAGACTATGAATGATCATTTTCAAATATTTGCAGGGCCAGAGAGAGCACACGGCTGGCTTTATGATATACAGCGGTTTATGATTTAAACGATCCTCTTCCATTGGCTGATCTAACCTTAATCAATTAAAATGACAATTTGTCGAGAGGTTAAACGGAGAGCTCCAGAGATCTGAAAGCATGATAAATGACACATATACATCTCAACAACTCGAAATCTGTGTAGGAAAATTTCAGAGCGTGAGATCAGCGACTAAAGCATTAGAATTATCACTTTTGACCATATTAATATCAGCAATATGTTGCAAATTGCATATTTTAGCAATTTTTCTCTTAGGACAAAAATCATTAGGATATTAAGATCATGTTCCATGAAGATATTTTGTAAATGTACTACTGTTAATATATCAAAACTTAATTGTTGATTAGTAATATGCATTGCTAAGAACTTCCTCTGGACAACTTTAAAGATGATTTTCTCAATATTTTGATTATTTTTTGCAGCCTCAGATTCCAGATATTCAAATACTATCTCGTCTATATTTGTATATAATTATATCTCGGCCAACTGTGACCCTATCCTAATAAAGCATACATCAATGGAAAGCTTAGTTATACAGCTTTCAGATGATGTATAGATATTAATTCACAAAATTGACCCTTATGACTGGTTTTGTGGTCCAAGGTCTCATATGCATTATGTCGATTGTGCTTTTGATGTTCTGGTCTCCATAATGAACACAAACGCAGATCGCTGACAGATCCCCTGTCAAGCCCAAACACCAACACCTCTTAAAACACAACACAGACGAGACTTTCCTTCGCTCGGCCGTGTTTGCTCTAGCGGCTGATCCTATGGGAACACACCTAATCCATGTCATGTAGAATTAAGCCTCTGTCTCATTCATCTGCCTCTCGTAAGTTAGTGCACAAAGAGAGCTATGTGAGCAGAGAATGGCCACAAATGACAGGAATTACGTGCTGGACGAGTCTCCGCCGGACGGCCCGATTGATGAGCCCAATGAATCACCTTAAATCAAAGCCAAATAAAAGGAGGCGCAATTGGAAAAGGCTACCCGAGCCGTCCTCATCCAGGTAGTGCAATAACGGTGAGCTGAGGAGATAGAGTTCCCTCCAAAGAGTCTGTTGACAGCCAGTGTCAGTGGTCTTTGTAAGCATTGTGCAGGGCCTGATAGGGTTACCTGTGGCTAATCCACACTGACCTTGCCCGGGTTTCTGAACGAGGACGCTTTTGTACAGTTCGGACGGCTGAAAAGCTATGAGGATACTGACATATAACCGTCAGCGCAGGTCTCGCACCCACTCTTTTGTGGTGTTATCGGGTTGCATGTCTGGGACTGCAAATAAACAATGTTTGAGCACAAGTAAGGTGACATTTAAAGTGGCTCGGGAATGGCGCGTTCGGAGCAACGGGTTCAAAAGGTCAGCCAGAGAGTGGGAGCATTTCGATGACTTCAAAGAAAGCCTATCGTGATGAAATGTTAGGGTGGCAGATGCAAACGCCATACAAAATGCCACAACAGAGAGAAGCGTTGGCACGCGATGTGTCGCGTCGGACAGACCGAACTTTGAAGCTGAGAATGCCATGTAAACACAGAGCCGTATGAAACCACACCGAGCCAATCAATCAAAGCCTCGGGTTTCACAAAGCTTATCGGAATGAAATAAAATATTGCGATCGCTTCTGGAAAAACCTCTGCGACTGATGAAAGCGCATTAAACTTTAGGTGCACAAACTTTAGCTTTATTAGTCAGATCGTAGATATCATGTGTTTAACGATGCTAAACCTTTTCATAATAGGCATCCTGAAAAACAGGAATCTGACAGGTTCGCTGAAGAACATCAGAAACAGGAATAAATGTTACACATGCATTTCAAGCTGGAAGGCATCCGCTGGTCATCAGAACATCACAAACACATCCAGTTCTAGCAGAAACGAGAGAAAACAAGACTCGGGTCATTTCCCCAGTATTTCAGGTAAATGTTCCTATGGAGGAGACCAACACGGCCTTGTTTACCGTGAACCCCATGCCATCCAGTTTAACAGGTGCTACTGCATTGCTACAGCTATGGATATTCAAAGAAAATCAGTATCTTCAGTGCAAATGTCTCATTTACGAATCTAGGGATTATACATTACTCTTAACTGTTTTAATACATTTTAAATCAACTTTTATTTTTTTTGGAGGGGGATTATTTGCTTTTAGTGTTATTTTTATTTAAAATGCATCTGTTGCAATTATTTAATGATTCCTTTAAATACTTTTTATGCAAAGAACCTTGAAATACCATTAGGCACAACTTATGAGAGATAAATAAAGTTGCCTTGCCAACTTGTATTATAGATTGTGATTTGTTTAAAAAGGTTCAAGGTTCTTTTATTCGTCACATACTCAATTATACAGGATATAATCAGTAGTGAAATGTAAAGAATGAAATAATGCCTGTTGCAATTATTGCTATTACATTTTGTTAAAAAGAGATGATTGCACACATTGTCTTATATGTCTAAATATAAACAACACATATACCCAGATACATGGTGCAAAATAAGAAAAGTGGACTTCAATTTACTCTGCTTAAATGAAGGAATTTGCTGGGTTTCACTTTATTTTGCTGTGCCATGGTGCAGTGCAATTGCACAAATAATTACTCAATAATAATAACTGAATGCACTTACTCAAGTAGGGTTGAGGTTAGTGTTTGGTTGGGCTTAGTTACTTGAAATGACACATAATTTACTGTATTTACTACAATAAGTGAATGTAATGTGTTACTATGTCAAATAAAATGTAACCATTTTCCATATTTTACCAAATGTTCCCATATTTTGGGAAAATGAATCAATGCACTATATTTTGTTTTGGGTCTGAACTAAATTGAAATGACTCAAAATGACTCGAACTGAACCAAAACTCATCTGACTTGAGCTGAATAATGACAATAGTGTCTTATTCAAATCTGCACAATAAAGCACTACAGAAATAAATATGACTTGACTTGAAATATCTGTTGTAGACTGATAATGTTCTGGCATGTTTCTATATATGTGAGTGATATCACACTCGTAGCTATAATATATGGCTGTATATGAGCACGCTGTGATCCGGCCGTAGCTAATCACAGTGCGCCGATATAAAGCCATATTTCACGACTACGAGTGTGATGTTGCGTTTATAAAAACAGTTTGACGGCAAACGGTGTGTAAATACATAACAACCAACAATGGATTGTTTTTAAAAGCTTATTGTATTACTGTATTAAAATCGGTGTATTATGTACAGTAGAGTATTATGAGAGAGAGTGTGATTATTTGCATCTACTACATAATTTATTCTTCAGTTCCATCTCATATTCACAATACACATTAGTTTGAATATCCACTGAGGAAAGCGATTGGCTCTTTGGTGCACTATAGCCAACTTTTATCTGTTAAGCCTGAAACACACTGCATGATTTTTCGGTTGTCGCAGACTAAATATTGGCATCGTAAAACAATCATGGCAATTTCTGTGACCTCCGCGTCTTACAGTGATAGAGGGTCAAATACGGTCATTGTCACGGTCTTGCGTCCAAAGATAGCCTACGATACCTCATGATCATCACACAGTGTGTTTACTGCTACGATCCACTTTACTGATCAACCAATAAATGCAACATGAAATCAATGCAACATGGCGCTAAAACATAAAACTGCTTATTTCAAACTCTTCAATGCCTTCAACTTACGCCGCTTCCATTTTTTCGGCACACATAAAAACTACAACTGATAAAGTGTGAATTGTCATGCTCTTTTTGTTTACCACTAGCACATGCTGATGACGTTTATATATATTTATATATACAGTGTTGGGAATAACGCATTACAAAAGTAATACATTACAGTAACTGATTACTTATTGCTGTAACGCAGTAGTGTAAGGCATTACTAATCAATTTACAGTAACATTTTACTCGGTACATGTTCAGTAACGTTTGCGTTACAACAGACTTGTTAAACAAATATTTAATCTATATACAACAGACTCTGGCGGTAATTCTGATGAGCTGTCGGACACGGGCCGGATTAAGGCCCAAATTTGAGGCTCGTGCAGGGCTCTAGTACCTGATACGGATCAGCCGGTTCTCCAACCCAGCCAATCACAGCGCACCAACTCACCGAAGTATTAATCACCCGCACCTGCAAATCATTTAGTCACTCATCACGCAGCACTTATAAGCACCAGTATGATCTCACTTCAGTGTCCGGTCTCGTTTGACATTGTTGGACTCAAGCTTCTATCCATACGTTGTTGAAGTTTACAACTGTGTTGCTTACCTCTTGTGTCATCCTCAGTGTGTTGTCCTCGTCCTCCATCACCGTCATCCCCATGTTACCATCCTGTTCCAGTCCTAGGATTTCGGTGGCTACCCGTTCCCACGATCTCCTGGACCCGTGAGACAAACCATCCGTCACATCTGCTCAGTTCCATCCGCAGTATCAACACTCCTGTTACTACTCCTGTTCATCTTTCATTGAAGTCATTAAACATACCGTTGACTTTATCTCCTTGTGTCTGTGGGTCCTTCCGTAACAGTACCAATCTTCAGTAATATTTTACTCGGTAAATGTTCAGTAACGCTTGCGTTACAACAGTACTATTTTTACTGCTTAATTACTTTTAAGTAACAGTAACAAGTAATCTATAATGTATTACAGTTTGGAATAACTTGTACAACACTGTATATATATATGTTGTATAGTATAGATTTTTGACTATGTTTATAGTTACCTTATTTGCATAATTCCTTTCATGACTCAGGTTTTAAAACAATGTTGTCAGCGTGTGGAAAGAAATATGCTATCAGTGGAGAAATTCATTTTTACCTTTAATGTTAAGGACAAAATTATAAGTTGTTCTTTCTTTTTTTTATCATTTCTAAACGATGAACTGGCCACAAGAACTCAATAGCAGCCCAGTGATTCTCTGCCTTTCTGATATATAGCTGGATCCATGTCGTACCTAAATCTAAATTACTTTGAGAAAGGGAAAATGTCATTGTGTGTCTGCTGGAAGTAAATGTATTATCCTGGAGTCCCATTAACCTGCGCAGCACTTCATCCACCTCAATGTTTCACGACGTGTTCAATATGAAGCTGTTGTTTTAGCGTCCCGCTTTAGTCTTCTAGCGCAGTGTTAAATTATCATTGATCTGTGATCAGAGTTTGGACATGGGTCATTTGCTCATCCCGAGTCTGTGCAAGAACAACAATGCATTCTGTCCCAGCCGGTTCACCAGCAGATACACACCGCGGTATCGATGAGTTTAGATGTAGATTAGCACGGTACCACAGCTAATTAAAAATGGACGTTTGTGTGTGTTGCATGCAATCTAATCCCATTAAATATCAGGGGAGACATAAAGGTTTAGCGCAGCCGCAGCTCAACACAATCCTGGGAAAATCAAATAAAAGGGAGAAGGGTCTGGCAGATTGGCCGATGGTCAAGTTTGAGCGGTCCGGCGGGACGGCCTGCTTACCGAATGTGTTGCAGCTTCTGTTTGAATGCAATGATTAAATGAGCAAATACTTCCCAGATTTGTTGCGAGAGGAGCTGTCAGTTTATTTATTCATAACGTGGCCATGAATAATTTAATGGTCAGCAGTTTTTATCTGCAGGGATCATTATTGAGAGTTGAGGTGAAAGCTGTTGATTGGGCTTTTAACGGCCGTCCACGGCCGTTGGACGACACATGTCACGCGGATATAAAGAGAACAATGTATTTCAAGACAGCGTCAACGGGGGACTGACGCTAATTTGGAAAATGGGTAGAAAACCTGTGCAACACATGAAGCATCTTCTAGAAAGGAGCAAAAGTTGGGCCAGTGCAAAATTTTTAAATTAAAAAAGCTGTTTTATATGTGAATATATGTTAAACTGTAATTTATTTCTGTGATGCAGCTGTATTTTCAGCATCATTACTCCAGTCTTCAGTGTCACGTGATCTTCAGAAATCATAATAATATGCTGCTCAACAAACATTTCTGATTATTATCAATGTTGAAAACAATTGTGCTGCTTAATATTTTTTGTGCAAACTATGATGCATTTTATTCTTCAGGATTCACAGATTAATAGAAAGTTCAAAATTACAGTGTTTATTTGAAAGAGAAATTGCAACATTAAGTAATATTACTTTTTTGAAACATTCTAAATGTCTTGATTTTCACTTTTGATCAATTTAAAATTTCTAAATTACAGTGTTTATTTGATATAAAAATATGTTGTAGCAAATATGTAAAAAATTAATATAATTGTAACCAAATAAATGTCATTTTTGTCACTTTTGATACATTTATAGCGTCTTTCTGAATTGCATATGTATGTATTTATTCATTCTTACAAATCACATTGTTTTCAACATTGATAATAATCAGAAATGTTTGTTGAGCAGCATATTATTATGATTTCTGAAGATCATGTGACACTGAAGACAGCAGTAATGATGCTGAAAATACAGAAATAGGTTACAGTTTAACAGATATTCACATAGAAAACAGCTGATTTAAACTGTGATAATATTTTACAATTTTACTGTTTTTTCTGATCAAATAAATGCAACCTTGTTGAGACTTTTAAAAACACATAAACAAATGGTACTTGCTCCAGCGGTGCTGAAGTGCTTGTGTTCAGACAGGTCTCCCGCACACAAACACACACACACACACACACACACACACACACACACACACACACACACACACACACACTGGTGCTGGAGGATTTCTCTGCGGCTGGATTGAGTTTTCAGGTGTGTTATCTGCGTGGCTCGTGATGGGCTGGTCCAGATAACTCCAGACGGAGCGCAGATGGGAAGAAAATGAGGATCAGGAGTGGCTGATCTTTTTATCAGCTGACCCCGTCTGTTGCCATGGCAGCATGTTTTAACCCCAAGGATGGATGAGATGATCAAGAAATGATAAAAACCCGTCCTGCCAGAACATTAAGACACATCACCTCAGATATCACACGTCCTTCACTCCAGCGCTGATTCTAGAGACACGGGACTAAAACAACTCTACCTGACTCTGTTTGTGAAAACAAGCAACATATTCACTTTGAAACTAATCTGAGATTAGTGCAATAATTTGTTTTACATAATTTTTTTTACAAACATGCAATTTTAGAAAAAAACATTGTTATGTTTTAGTGCCCCTAAAAGACATAACTTAATCCATAAAGATAAAAAAGTACATTAAACATGAGAACATCTGAAAATGTAAGTACATACCCTTTAAATAAATTATTTTTATTTTTCGATTTATTTATTTGTTTGTTTGTTTGTGGTTTAATAAATAAATAATATTGATTGATTGTTTTTAGTCATCCATTCATTGTTTTTAAGTTATGTATTACTGAATTAAATTATTAACTACTGATGAAATAATGCATTTATGATCAAATTATACATATTTATTTTTGGATTTTTAAATAATTTCCCTCAAATTAAATAGACTGACAAAAAAATATTCATTGCATTTACTAAATAGTTTTAAAGTAAGCTATTTATTTTAGCTACATTTAAATAAACACATTTAGTTGACTAAATTTCATTTTTTTATGTAGCTAAAATAAATAGTTTGCAACCACTTACCTTAAAAAAATATATAATAGCGTATGTCTTACTAGAAGCAACAACTCAAAATGCACACAACATTGTGATGCATGTGATACACGAGTGATGAACAATAGTTAATTTGATAAAACCATGATCTTTAACAGACAAGTCAACAAAGCTAGACTATCATTCAGTCTCGATCCATTCATTAATCAGTATGAATGATAGATGTGTCAATATTTGAATCACTGTTGATCTATACTGAATGATAGAAACACACATTATGTGAGCTGAAAATACAGTAGGTGCAGATATTCCTTGTACTGATAATTCATCAACATCATACTTCAGTATATTTAATGTTATAGCTTGAGCTTCACAAACAGCACATCTCTGATTTCCACAGATTAAGTGTGCAGTAATGTGGCATTGGCTCGCTGTAAAAGCAGGCCTGCCAGCCGCTTAGATGAGAGCGAGCGGGGCCCAGCTGGCAGGCTCGAGCCGCCAAGACCCCTGGATCGCTCGTGAACAATCCTCTTATGCAACCCAAAGGCCTGCGCTTTATCAAGAGCCCCGCAGAACCCCGTCATACCGCTGCACTGATGCTGCACGCTCCATCCAGTTCGGACCGCGCTTAAATCTCTGAAATAAAAGATGGCTCAAATCAGCCTCCAGGCTCTTTAGGTTTTACCAAATGCATGCAAAACCATCACAGATGCAAGCGATCGCTAACAAAACACACACACACACACACACACACACACACACATGTTGGTTTTTATGGTTTACGGGGACTTTCCATAGGCGTAATGTTTTTATACTGTACAAGCTGTATGTGCTATTGCCCTACACCTACCCTACCCTAAACTTAGCCCTCACAGGAGACGGTGCATTTCTATTTTCCTCAAAAAACTCACTCTGTATGATTTATAAGCGTTTTAAATTATGGGGACACTGAAAATGTCCTCATAAATCACCTTCTCCTTGTAATACCTATGTCATACCCATGTCATTATACAAATTTGTGTCCTCATAAACCACATAAACATGCCCACACACACAGAGACACACACACACACACACACACACACACACTCTCTCTCTCTCTCTATGAATATATATATATATATATAATTGTTATTTTAATAATTGTAATATTAGATAAATGTCCAATCTTGCAGTAGATATTTGGGCTAAATGTGAATGTGTATGGCCTTTTACATTATGTGTGTTACTGAGAACAAAGCTTTTCTTCAAATATGTCACATGTGAATGTAGTTTCTTGGATTGAAATACATAAAATATGAGCTAAATATTTTACAATAATGTAAATATATTTTCAATAATGCACAGAAATGGCAAAAAAATATTGTTAGAGAATATATTTTTCATAAAATATTTGTTTTCATGTTTTTATTTATTTAGTTGTTTTTTGCCTTTTGAAGAATGAAGCACGTTTATGATTAAAACAAGACTGTATCTGCCAATGGGCTCATAAAATCAACTTAATTCAAAGGTGAAACACGTTTACAGTCCCCATTGACAGATATTTGTAATTTGTTGTAAGCATAAATTCACTTAATTTGTTCTGTTTCTCTTAACACAAGACATCATATTTTATTTGCATCTCAAGTAATGTATCTTGATTTAAGGATGACGACTTTTGAAGAGCCACTCTTCATGTCGTATGTTACTCATGTAGGCCGAAACAGTTACACGTTGTTGTACAAGTGGACCACGAGACATTAAGCTTCCACTAATAACACACCTGGGGATAATGATTTCAGCGAGCCCCATCATTCCTGCTTACGCTAAACATATTGGCAGTATCATTTAAATCTAAAAGGCAATTATCTGTTAATCAAATAGCCCCAGAGTACTTGTATGCACACACAATCCATCAAACATCATCCTACAGAGCGTCAGTGCTGTGTTGTGCCATGCATACTGTATTGTGTAAGGTACTGTAAAGGTATTGTGGAAATGACTGATGGATTTCCACAGGCCTTGCTTTTGCCCCAAAACGCTGTGAAAAGCTCCTAATGTAGCATTCCTGGGTTTTCCAATATATTTGGAGATGATAAACAAAAGCAGGCATTTTCCTCAGGCTCTGTGCGGATCAATAGAGTCCAGGCTCTCGTACAGTTCACCTATTATGATATTTGTCTGTCACTGATGACATGCCATCTCGTATACGACCCGGGCCAAAACACAATTATTGATCCAGTCATCTCTGATGGATATGCTATTATTGAGAGAAGGGAGAGAGGCAGCTTTCAGCAGATATATATATATATATATATATATATATATATATATTAGAGGTGGGCATAGATATTTTTTTTATCTAGATTAATCTAGATTAATTTTGGAATTAATCTAGATTAATCTAGATTAAATAACTCATTTGAATTCTGCCGAAGGCATTCAGAATATGTGTGCTACCCAAATAATTACTAAAAGTAAGTCTTTGAGAACGGGTTTCTCAAGCCAGGTGGCGCATTAGACCAGGGCTCATCTCCTGTTTCCAAAATGCATCACAAACTTTAATCTCTTCCTGTCCCAATCCCACGAAAAAACTGGAGGAAAATCCCGTTCCACTCCCGGAAGAATGACTCCCATTCCCTCCCACTCCCGTGTTTTTTTTTTTTTGCCGATAACTGTCAATTACAGTAAAAATATAGTACAGATCACAGCGTGCCCACCTTATCAGTTGAATAAAAACCCAAAATGTCGTTTTTTGTTATTATATTGAACTGAAAGCCATCTTATTATGCACAGTGTTGCACAGATTAAATTTCATGTAAATCATCCATGCTAACACACACGTCTTCTATTTTTATTTTTTGACATTTCACTCTCTATAGATATATTTTCAAAACGGAGTTTGAAGTTTCTCGCTCAAGTTCACATGAGACCTAAAGCGCATCCTGTTTGCTTAAAAGCGCAACGTTTCGTTGTTATTCTGAGTGCACACAAATAAGCGTAGAGTCTTTACAGATTCGAAAGATGTATTAGGCTACTTTTATCTGTATGACCAAGAATGACGGAGATTTTAAGAGCAAGTGAGCGCACGGAGCCTGTCTTGCAGCAGCAACGCTTCCACACAAACACTTCAATAGCGTACATTTCTCTAGGTTAACATCATATTGAGCGGCCATGTAAAGTTGCTACATACATCTTTTCAGATGAAAAGCCATATTTGAGGTTGATGAATGATAGGTGAGCGTTTGGATGTCCTGCCGATTGTATTACCACACAGACCAGCCGTTAACAATCTGTCCATCACGGACTGCGAGCCTCTAGTTCAAGACTCGTCTCGCCCCCTACAGTGCAATTCGGCTAGGTATACATCCGCTAAAATATCAGGGTGAAAGTCATCATAGCTTGCGTAGTATAGACCCAGCTCCCAACCCAACTTTGAGAATAGATTATTAGCGGCGATATTTTTTTATCGCCGATAAGAGTCTCACATTAACGCAGCACGTTAACGCCGATAACGGCCCACCACTAATATATATATATATATATATATATATATATATATATATATATGACTTATTTCTGTATGTTGAGAACAATTTAACTCAGGTTTAAATGTGCTAAATTCGTCTTTTATCTTCTGATATTGTACAGTATTACATGCATAAATAGTCAAAATACTACAAATGTGTGCAACAAATATTGGACCACTTTACATGTAAAAAAAAAAAGAGAGGTAATAATAATACATTACTACAACTTTTTTATATTGTTATTAAGGCAATATGTATTAACTAAGCAGACATGATTCATGTCTTAATTAAATTCCTAGTGTTGTTAATAGAATAGCAAGGAGTTGTCAGATTTATGAAAGTATTATAAAGTCAGAATTTGTAATATTTTGTCTGCAGAATATATGTATACTTCTATACTATACTAATCTATAGGTAACACTTTATAATAAGGTGTCATTTAAATTAACTAACACGGAAAAATAATGAATATTACTTTATTTATTAATCTTTGTTAATGTAGTTATTAATAATACAGTCGTTTATTGTTCGTTCACAGTGCATTAACTAATGTAACAAACACAACTCGTGGTTTTAATAATGCATTAGTAAATGCTGACTCAGATTATTAAATGCTATATTTGTCAAGGTCAGCAGGAAGGAACCCAAATGCAGAATGAGAGAAACAAATATTTATTGAAGCACAAGTTCAGGGGGTGCAGGGGTGAACAGTCTTGAAACTACTCCAAACAGCAGGAGAGAACTAAGCCTCCAGAGGTAGACAGTCTGGAGAGCAGTCCCAGTCGGTATCGATCAAAGATAATCCACACCAGGCTAGGTTGTCAGACTGCTTGGGGGAACCAACAGGCAGGGAGTCTCAGGCTGGTAGAGCAGGACCGGAGGAACACACAGTACAAACACACAACAAGACAGCACAAAACTACACAACAACACTAATCAGCAACACAAGAAACATGTAATAAAAGGGAAAAAATAACAAGAAATCAAAAAGCAAAACAAAAACTAAAAGTAAAAATCTGAATTTAAAACTAAAGAATAAAAGCAGAGCAGTTGAAGACTAGAAACAAGACTGATAAACAAATAAAGAAAATATTATAAGTAAATAAGCAAGATTACTGAGGATCAAAACGAGACAAAATAAGAGATATAAATTCAAGAGCAAAACTGCAGTAAGGATACAAGATGGCAAGACTGGAATATAGAGCAGCAAATCGGTAACTGTCTCTATGGCACAAGACGAACCCATAAACACAAGAGGAAAACAGCACAATATAAAGGGAGGAAAGCACACGAGGGCCAGGTGAGCACAGTTAAGGAAAGCGAGGACAAGACAAGGGCTAAACAAGGGGGCGTGACCAAGGGAAACAAGGAGGTGGGATCACAGGAATACATGGTAGACACAAACAAAGACAAAACAATGTGTTAAGACACAAGACAACCAAAGAAACATTAAATAAAGACAACACAGACAAGGCTGCCAGGGCAGAGCCCTGACAGTACCCCCCTCCCAATGGATGCCTCCTGGCATCCAAACCAGTCCAGGAAGGTGGTGACGCAACAGGGAAAAAAGGGGGTATCAACTGGGCGGGCTTGAATGGAGCAGGCATAGCAGAGCCATAGACACCATGCAGCCCAGGAGAGGGGGTGGGGAGGTTGGGAATAAATCCAGTGTTGTAGCCTGGCAGGGCAGAGTGGAAGGCTGCTGGAGGGGTGGGAAAACCGCAAGTGTTAGGTTGCATTGAAGGCAGAGTGGGAGAAACATAAGTGGTGTATCTTGGGTTATTGACTGGCTTGAATAATGGTGGCTTGAAAATGGTAGAGTAAGGCAGGGTGCTGGCAGCTGCCTGGGGACCAGGAATGACCTTAGCATTGGGGACAGGCTCTGGGCTGAGAATGGGTTTAGGAGTTGACTCCGATACCATAACTCCACTTATAGAAAAGGTGGGGAGTTCTGGTGATCTTGGAGCAAGGCAGGGGACAGCCTTCTTGCCTATGACAAGACTAACATAGAGAGTGGATGACTCTGATGGGAGTGGCTCTGGGATACATCCTGGCTGCTTCTGGTTCGGACTCTGGGATACACTCTGCTTCTGGACTGGGACTGGCTCTGAAATGGACTCTGGGATGTTTTCAGGCTGTTCTTGGACTGGTACTTGCTCTGAAATTAACTCTTGAGTAGACTCCAAGATGGACTTTGGTGGCTCCAGGACCGGGCTAACTCCAGCGTAAACTCAGGGACGGGAGCAAAGTCTGAAACTAAAGCACATTCCAGGGCAGACTCCAATGACTCTGGGACTGGAGCACAGTCGGAGATAGGAAACAACTCGGGTCGAATCTTGAGGGTAGAGTTGGGTCTAGGACTGATCGGACTCAAAGACTGAGTCTAAAGTCTGGAGGACTGGAGCAGATTCTGAGCCTGTGGCAGTGAAAGCTGGTTGCTTGGGAATGGCCTCAGTGTCATCCATGGACGAAACAATGACAGCAGACTGCTTGAGGGTGGCCACACTGGCCATAACAGGAAGGACAAGCAGCTCAGGGATGATCTCTGTTGGCATGGTACGACTAGCTGGACTAGACTCTGTGGGCATGACATGACTGGCTAAAACGAGCTCTGTGGGTAACCAGACTGGAGCAGGCTCTGGAGCGGACTCTGTGGGCTCCCGGACTAGAGCGGCCTCTGGAGCGGACTCTGTGGGCTCCCGGACTGGTGTGGTCTCTGGAGCATCCTCTGGGGCAGCAGAACTGCCCTCCGGGGCTGCAGAAAAAACGGTGAACTGTAAAACACAACCCTTCTTCCTCCTCTGCTTAAGAGGTTGCTCTAGAATAAACACTGGGCCTGGAGCCGACACTGCAGTGGACTCAGAGGCTGGAATGGACTTGACCATTTCTAGAAGAATAGGAGCGGACTCGACAGACTCTGGAAAGGCTTGGCTTGACTTGACTGACTCAGGAATGACTACAGTTGACTCGACTAGTTCTAGAAGAACTGGAGCAGACTTGACAGCCTCTGGGTTGGCAGGCTTAGGAATGACTGGAATGGACTCAACTGATTCAGGGGTGACTGTAGCATTCTCAACCAGCTCAGGGAAGAGTGGAGTTGATTTGCCCACCTCTGCGGTGACTGCGGTTGACTCTGCAGACACAGTGATGGCTACAGCATTCCGGGCAGCCCTTTTCCTTCTCAACCGGCGTTTTAATGTGGGAGGAATAGGAGGAACATGATCTTGATTCAGTGAGGGAGTGACGGTGGGTTGGTCAGTGCAGGTGGACTCTGGTGGCGAAAGGATTTACCAATCCTTGCGGTGGTGTACATAGTTGGAAAAATTCCAAAAGTCCAAAATCCTCAGTTGTTCCATTTCCCACTGAGGCAGTGGATTGTCCAGACAGAGGTTGAATATATCCTCAAGGGCTGCATCCTGGTACTCAAGGCCCCTGGACATAGTCCAAAAGAACTGACGAAGGCCCTTACCTCCAGCCCCTGCTGACGAAGAGATCCCAGTCCTCGCTGGACGGGCTAGTCTCTCCTGAGAGTTTGCAGGTGGCAGGATCCGGAGACTCATTCTGCTGGGTCCTATGTGGCGGGTTCGTAATGTCAAGGTCAGCAGGAAGGAACCCAAATGCAGAATGAGAGAAACAAATATTTATTGAAGCACAAGTTCAGGGGGTGCACGGGGTGAACAGTCTTGAAACTACTCCAAACAGCAGGAGAGAACTAAGCCTCCAGAGGTAGACAGTCTGGAGAGCAGTCCCAGTCGGTGTCGATCAAAGATAATCCACACCAGGCTAGGTTGTCAGACTGCTTGGGGAACCAACAGGCAGGAGTCTCAGGCTGGTAGAGCAGGACCGGAGGGAACACACAGTACAAACACACAACAAGACAGCACACAAAACTACACAACAACACTAATCAGCAACACAAGAAACATGTAATAAAAGGGAAAAATAACAAGAAATCAAAAAGCAAAACAAAAACTAAAAGTAAAAATCTGAATTTAAAACTAAAGAATAAAAGCAGAGCAGTTGAAGACTAGAAACAAGACTGATAAACAAATAAAGAAAATATTATAAGTAAATAAGCAAGATTACTGAGGATCAAAACGAGACAAAATAAGAGATATAAATTCAAGAGCAAAACTGCAGTAAGGATACAAGATGGCAAGACTGGAATATAGAGCAGCAAATCGGTAACTGTCTCTATGGCA
>CM050424.1:27548980-27636480 GCA_027564155.1 Gymnocypris eckloni scoliostomus | reverse complement strand
GGCCTCTCGAGAAAAAGCTTTATTTACTGATCTTTCCTCCGCTCTGCCAAGGTCTTCGTTCGGTCGACGTCATCTGACAGCATTAATATTGATAGGACCAAATTGGGTTTAATTTACAGCACTGACATGAATACGTCCAGGCTGTAAAAACGGGACGATAGGAAGAGCTGCTGGCTCTGGGAATAGATTCAGCGATCAGGGCACCTTCCAGCTAGGATTCCAGCACACAGATTCGGATAGTGCGTTTTTAGTTATTGTGCCTCATCTGGGGCAAACGTTATCAATATCCCAAAAGCCAAGTCATTAAAACAACAGCATGCATTAATATTTGATCTCTGGCGAGCAGAACAGAGCGTGCCGATGCTTATGTGATGGTCAGGTTTCACTTTGAGACTCGCTGTGTTCCAGCTCTGCCACATTACACACGAGTAAATAACAAACACCGAAGCAATGCACATCATCAACGAAGCTCACACTGCTTCGGTGAAGAGATGTCAACACAGCAACTAAACATTGAATACTAGTGATGCCTTCAGTGCAAATCATCAAGCAGCAAAATAATTCACTCGTGAAATGTTCATATTTGATCATTTGTTACTATTTACAGCAGTTATTTATTTTACAATTTTTTCTAAATGTTTTAAAAAGTCATTACACTCCTAATTAATTTACACAAACTTCATAATTTACATATAAATAGACACCATTTACAATGTTCAGTTATACTTGAATTTCAAAAACAAGGTCATTTTATTTATTAATTTATTTATCCATTCATTCATTGCTCACATTAATCTAATAAAATATTCTTGATGGTTTTCTATTCTTCTTTTTAAAGCATATTTTATTGCAATTCAATTCCCAATTTTCTATCTTTCTACCTTTCTATCTTTCTATCTATCTATCTGTCTATCTGTCTGTCTGTCTGTCTATCTATCTATCTATCTATCTATCTGTCTGTCTGTCTGTCTGTCTGTCTGTCTGTCTATCTATCTATCTATCTATCTATCTATCTATCTATCTATCTATCTATCTATCTATCTATCTGTTCATTCATCTAATTAAATATTCTTGATGGCCATTTCGATTTTAAAATGGTTTTCAGTTGTAATATTTATTTATCTGTTTTGTAATGCATTTTTCAAAAAAACATTTAATTCACTATTAATTTACACAAACTTAAAATAGTCAACCGTATGTTTACATGATGTTTTAATGCAGAAACTGCCTCAGGCCAATAAACTAGCACATAAACCTAATAAAATGCTCTCAATGGCCTTCCTGGCTGATCTGAATCCCATAACAACAGCATTTGTATTGTCTGTTTTCAGAGCAGGTTCCTCACAGAGCATTCTCTTTCTTGGCAGATTAACATAACACTGCGTGCACCAATCAGCTGTCTCTGTGGAAAGCAGGTGTGCCGCATCATTTCCTGTGCTCACAGGACGCCCATATTTGGTCAGAGTCAGAGCCAGCTGGTAAAAATGGATTAGTCACCTCCTCCAGCAGACACATGAGGACCGCTTTATTAGTTTCTCCTCTATTACCAAGTAATAACTGCATTATTACACTGTAATCACCAAGTTATAACTACATAATTAACGTGCACTATAATTATTCATGTAGAAGAACACAGGCCTTGTGTACTACAACTATAATAAAAACACTCATCTTGTGCTTTGCTCAAAGATACAGGAACACGCCATCATAAAACATTAATTGAGCCCAGCGTAATTGACTTCTTCTCTGAGTTGTTCGGTTAAACTACCCTGTACCGAGCGCTTTTATTAAACATGAGGCACGATGACAGCTCTGTTAAATTTGGGTGTAAGTGCGCCAAACATTTCTTCATCTCGCTCTCGAGTCATACAGCAGTCACTTCCGATCTAGCCCTCTCTTCTCCTTTAATCCCGCCGTGGCTTTTATAGGCTTTGCCAACTGTAGAGAATCTGTGTGCACATCTCATCAGACGCAGACTCAGGCTTCTTTATCTCTAGCCACTGAGCCAACAGTGCTGTTTACAAACCCGCTGCTGTCAGCTTGAACATAATGAAAGTGAGGGAGATTTGAAGGCAATAATCTCTTTCAACTTCAGCTCGCGGTGAACGCCAGCAGCTTCAGACAATAAGGTATCTGTCATCTCTGCTCGCTTGTGATATCAGGATAACTACACCTTGTTTCGCCATCTCGCGTTCTCGCCGCTGTTGTCGCTGGAGTTTAGCTTGAGGAGCGTGCGACGTGATATTATTGATGTGTCATGCACGATAAAAGCGCTGCTTTTGGCGTATGGGAACGCACTTCAAACTACATCACGGTTTTAGCTTTCAATTTATATGGGATAGTCTGTATTGTATTTGCCTTTCACTTTTTGAAAATGTTTAATTCTTATACAAGGCCTAAAACTAACATTTCACTACACCTAAAGAAAATCTGCCCATATATATATACAAATATATATATTACCAGCAATGAAACAGTATGTGCACTATGGTAACACTAAGAGTTGTCCCTCAGTAAACTCCTAATTAGCTTTTTATTGATTAGTAAATAAGGTAATTGTTGTAGTAGTTATGTTAAGTTGTTGGGTAGGGTTAAGTGATCTAGAATATGGTCATACATTAATATAATAATTAATAAACAGTTAATATGAATATACTGTAATATAAATGCTAATATGTGATTATTTAATTATGCGTAATGTTCCCTAATATAAACAATAACTTGTGTTTTATTATTATTACTATTATTATTATTATTATTGTATAACAAAAAACTGTAGCATGTATATATATATATATATATGTATATA
Organism: Gymnocypris eckloni scoliostomus; assembly: GCA_027564155.1. Classification (NCBI taxonomy): domain Eukaryota; kingdom Metazoa; phylum Chordata; class Actinopteri; order Cypriniformes; family Cyprinidae; genus Gymnocypris; species Gymnocypris eckloni. Next base: position 27,633,671 of record CM050424.1, on the reverse strand, counting down.
TGTGTGTGTGTATTTATTGATATATACACAAATAATACAAATCAATAAATAAATATCATTAGAATACTACTGAATTGTAAACTATTGACATGACAATTTTGACTTGATAATAATAATAATTAATATTTATAATTATTATACAAAAATATTATTATTATTATTATTATTTGCTATAACAACAGTACACTTGCAATACTGATATTTCTGTATATTTATTAATATTAATAATAATAATAATAACCATTGTTGTTGTTGTTTTTTTTGCTTTTCACTTTCAGAACTCATCCTATTTGGGCAGATGTCTATGGTCATGAACACAAACTATAATAATTGTAAGAATTGCATCTTATTTGCTCCAATAGCAAAAAATAAAAAAGATTGATAGTGTTATTACAACTTTACAAAAGAGGCAAAAATATGGATCGAGTCAGAAGTGAGACAGAAGTTAAATTTGCTGTCACTCCCTCCTGCACGACAGTGTTAATTAGTTGTCTTTAATTTAATGCCAAGGTAATAAAATGCAAAGTAGTATTTACTTATAAAAACAAATTACGTACAAAAAAAAATTGCTAAATGTGTCATCACAGTATTTTGCACGTTTTAACAGAAATTATTCTAACCTGCTGTATTAGCCGGCATGTTTTAAAGGATGAAATACGAGCGATAAGGCCACTCCAGGCCATTGCTAAGGCACAGCGCAGGCCGGGGAAGGGCAAGTGACAAGCACAGAGCAGCCGGATAAGAAATCAACAGTGACAGTGATAGAATTTACTTGATAGTATCAGCAAAACAGCCGTCATGGTGCTGGCAGATTGGAGGCCATCAGCCCATCTCTGGCTCAGCCTGCGACGTCGACTGCGGCCCTGAAAGGAAGCTATGAGCTACGATCAGCGATACAGACCCATAAATAGAAATCCATTTTCCCGCCGTATGCAGTAAGCAGGAGGAAAGGCCCTGTCGGATCGGCTCGGAAGGTGAATGGATTACAAACAAGGCCGAGCCGTCCTGAGAGCGCGGGAAATAGTGCAAAACACAAGTCTTGTTGATAAATAAGTGATGAAAACAAACTGGCGGTGTTTGTACGAGTTTGTGGTGAGTCCTTCGGTGTGAAACGCCGCTGACGCCTCTCCTGTGAAGCATCTGGATCCTCAAATGCAAACTCTGTGTGTTTTTCTTGAAGAGAGCAACCATACATGTGTCGTGTTTTACTTTCCTTCTTTTTTCTTCATTCATTTATAATCATGTATCACTTTATTATTACAATTTATCATTTATAATAATCATTATATACCCATTTTATTGATTCATTAATTAGTGATTTATATTGTTGTTTTCCATTGTTGTTCAGTCTTATGACTGTGTGTATCAAGCGCTGTTCATGAATAAGAAATACGAGGGTACACACAAAAAAAAAAAATTACAGTAAAAAAAGGGCAGATGTGGTTGCTGGAATTCTACCGGAAAGAAATACAGTAGCAATATTTTACGTTTTACGGTTTTAACTTAATTTTACAATTAATTACTGCAATTTTATTAACTGATATAATGTTAATATACCAACCTATTGAAGTACTGAAATCTGTTTTGTAGCTTTGTAATCCACTGACAACCACCAATAGCAGGTGTTGAGGAGAGTCACATGATGAACCAAAACCAATCACAAGCTGCTTTTAAATATTAATAAATATAGAAGGAGCACAGCGTCGTTCACATAAACATTAATCACCATTATGCTAACACTCAATAAACTGAAATACGCAATACACATTAATTTAGTAACATAAGATGTAACATACAGCCCTAATAAACATAACTGATGAAAACTAAAATAAAGAATAAACAGTTGTTTCAAATAAATAAAAAAAACATCACATTTGAAAAACAATGCAGGGAAATCAGGGAATGTCAATTTATGGTTTTCCCTGTAAATGTTACATTCTTCTTCACTTCCAAAAACAGCATTTCATCATAAAATGGTGTGAAAAAATGTCTATTACAGTTTTCACCGTATATATTAGGGGAACGTATGTTAACCATTTAACAGGTTTTTACTGTTGCATTTTCAAAAAGTTTTACCGTTAAAATCACGGTCATTTTTTACAGTGGGTTATTATTTTGAAGCAGTTTTGGTATGAACAATACTTGTTGAATTTGTGCTGGTCAGACGAAGACACACGCAACTAAGACTGTTCAATAAACTCTTATTTTATCATCACGTTGTCTCCTGCTTCTGCTCTTCTCTGGCTTTACTCAGTCAACTTCTTGGCAGATAGAAGACAGTTTTGGGTACTTTGGGTACCAGACGAGACTTGCTGTTAACAGGTTTTGGGTTTTAGTCTACTTTGTTGACGAGTTGTTCTGTTACCAGACAAAACAGATATTTTATGACGGATCTAGCATCCGGGCTGGATCTTAATTATCTGGCTTGGAGGCATGATCAAAAACTTGGCATTTCGTGGATCTTGCAGAGAACCGTGGCTTTTCGCGATCGCATTAACAAAGCGTCTCGGATCGAGCATGCGGCGCTGATGAATTATTGATCTCGGTGTTACAGCATGACACAGCGGCGTCTTGGCATTTCCTACCGCTGGATTTACAGCGAGTGGACACTAATGTGTGGCTGTCGTCCTCCACTTGTTTACAAATAGGCCGCCTCTAGCGAACAGGTCCACAACTCACTCCAGAGCTCTGATAAACAGACTGGGGCTCGGTGGAGGGGCAAGGGTTCACGTCAACTTAAAAAATGCATGAGCCACAGCAAACCGTGTTTGACAATGCCGAGGGAAACGCAGCTCGAGTAGCACCAGGATCAGAGAAGAAAGAAGAGAAAGAAAGTTGGGCTTGCGGTTGAAGCCTACGAGGCAATTCCTCCTCTTGTCCCAGGTGAGGGAGCTGAGAAAGATATGAACCTCAGGAACCAATTTGCTGAGTTTTGTTCGATAGACAGAAGCCCAGGGTCTTTGGCTGGATGGAGATTAACTGACTTCAGAGGAATAGAGAGCTCTCTTTGTCTGACTTTCTGTTTAACGCGAGACAGGCCCGGAGCAGGGCGGGTAAAGTCTGTGATAATCCACGTGAGCGGCCGAGAGAGGACTCAATATTATCTCCCGGTCAAGTCTGTAAAAATGCTAATGCATTAGACGAGGTTAATAGAGCCGGCCTTAAAGGCCTGCTTATGACACGCAGAATCTATCTACTGTATCAAAGCCTTACAGAATGATGAGCTATTTAGAGGCACTTGCTGAGACAGACATCAATACTGTTGTCGACGCATGAGAGTTGTGCTACAATCAAGAATGATTCCTTAGAAAAAAATATATAAAATAGACAATTAAGTAAATGCACCTGAAACAATAAGTTGTGTTTTTCAATCAGTGCTATATTAGTATACTTTATATAGTTACCTATAAAATACATGAAATCTTTTCTAGATTTGCAATGCTACTAATAGTAGAAATGCATGCAGTGAAATATTCTTTTGCAAAAAAAAACAATAAAACAACAACAACATTACATAAGCTTGCATTATGATTTGTGCATTACATATTATATTCATATACAATTATAGTTTTAGTTAATATTTTGAATAAGGTTTGTTTAATTTTATGTTTATATTTTTATATATTTTCTTTTCTAGTTTAATTTGAATTATACATTTGATTATTTTGTTTTTATTTGCAATTTTAACTATATATATATATATATATATATATATATATATAATGTCATATTGTTTCAGTTATTTTACTTATTTTTTTATAATATTATTTTATTTCTTAAATCTTTTAGTTAATTACCCTCGACTTTCACCTGGTGGATGGTAAAACTTGAATTACCGTTTTCTGAATTAAGGACCCAAACACATCTAGAGACTTGACTGGACTGCTGGACTAGTAAGAAACAACCCAGACTATCTAGCAATCACATAGAAGTGTGATAAAACATGCAACCACAGCGTTTGAAACAACAACAAGGTCATGGGTTTGACATGCATCCTGATAAAAATGCATTGTAAATTGCCACAGATCAAATTTAATAAATGCAAATTAAAAAATCCACTCACAATTAAATAATGGCATGCTTGCAACATGCTTTTGCACGACATTCTGCAACACAACATTCATTTACACAATGTCTGCATCTCCTCCATACATGCACTTTGGAACAAACTATTAATCACAGGTAGCTTTTAAATTATTTCTCTCCCCATAATGCAATGCATAATGCTGTATTTTCAGACCAACATTCCTTTGATAAGATGCCAGTAACCCGAATGCAAGAAATGCGGCCCGTATGAGTAGAAAGCAGCAGTTTGGGCTCATTGAAAGGCCTGTGATTTATTAATGCACAGCTACTTGAAAGTCACATCCTTCTCATGGCAGCCGTCCAAACGCACGACCAGATATATTTACAGTATTGTTGGGGTGCGAAATCTATTCTGCTATCCTTTTAAATGGTAAACCGCCTCCTGTCATCTCTTCCCAAGCTTAGCTCAGTCGCGCAACAGAGCCCACCTTAAACAGCCGTTTGTGGCGCTGACTTTAAATGACCTTCGATTGAGCATTTTGATGAAGCCCCGTGCTTCTTCACACGATGCCGGAGAGGCAGTCATCATTCAAGCACATTTTCATGATTGACTGAGGAGGAGGAGGTGTGGAGGAAAACCGGCTCAAGTGAACGCTTCTGAGAATTGGATTGTGAAATTTAGATGTATAGTAACAGATGGCCGACCACGCAGAAATCAAAAATAGTTTTTGTTTTCCTTTGATTTAGAAGTGGCGATACTAAACGCTAAGCGTGCCAGGCTACTGACTGGATCGTCCCGAACGCAAAGACAAAAGCAAATTGCTTCATTCTCATTCCCTGGAACGCAACCAAACAGCGGAAATCCCGCTACCTGTCCGTTTTGATTGCTTTCAGAGATGGAGCGCACAAGAAGCTGTTCTAGCGTTCTTTGAGACGATGCCAGAACACTTCTGAAGCATCGCTCAAAACCGGGCGGAATAAACAAAGTTCTGGCTTTGTAGTGCAGTCTAATTGTGGCGCTTTTTCAATCAGCTTCGCCGTGTTCGAGGACCGTCCTGACCCCGCCTGAACTCATCGGATGAAATTAACTTGCTCAGCGAGCTGGAGAAGACAAAGCAGACGCGGCGAGAATTAATACTGAGCATGTGCAGTCATCAGCTTGACCCTGGGCGGCTCACGAGACCCTTCGGTAAATTAAAGGCATCGCTGCCGTCCTTTAATGCGATGGATTGTGGAGTGTGTGTGATCGAGGCGTACCTGTGTTTAGTGATTTGTCTGTTGTGTTTTATTAATAGGTCAAATTTTATGTAGACCTTATGGAAGGCGGTTTCATGTGTTCGGTCACGTGACATGCTGCGCTTGAACCCATTCATCTTGTCGAGGTCATAAACGCCAATGCAAGAGACAAACTGTATGCGTCGAACCAGATGTGTTTATGAATACTCAAGCATCCCCACAGTGCACATAGTCAATAATAACCAGTCAATAATAGTATGATGCATCTTAAACAAAGGAATGCACCAGGCTAACCTGAGAATCAACTGCATTGGAGGCAATGCTTTGAATGGACCCTAAGTTTAATTAATTAGCTGTAGTTATAGTAAAGTATTTACAATGAAAGTACAAAGGACCAGAGGCCAAATGCACAAACTTAATTACTGAGACTATGTTTTCAGAACTAATCTAGCAGTTATTCAAATCTTATTTTAAAATTCAAAATAGACCAATCTACGTTTCTGTGTAACTGGCTTCAAAAATGTATGTCCAGCTCTTAAAAAAAAAAAAACAAAAAAAAACCAACAATATTGATGACTTGTAAGACTAGTCTAAGCGATAGTAAATATTAAAATACAAGTAAATTTGAACAAGTATACAACTCAAGACTCTTTATTAAGCCACATATAACTATTCTAACTTAGCTTGTTACATGCAACGCATCCAATAATGGTACCATAAAGCATTTGCATGAAGCAACTCTATTAGCTGTCGTTACACAGCTATGCATCTTCAAAAACAAATCTGGTTATTCACAAAATACCTGTTGTCTAATTTTAAGATTAAAAAAATAAAAAATAATATACTGATATATATATATATATATATATATATATACATACATATACAGTATCAGCTTTAATACACTTTTTCAAAATAACAAAAAACAGTCAAACACCAATAGATTTAATGAAAAAAAAGTATTACAAATGCTTTCAATCAGCACCGAAGTGGAAAAAAAAGTGGAATAAAGGACAAATAATGTTTTTTTAATCATCCATACATGTGAAAACAAGCTGAGAAATGAACAAATAGTTGCAATCTGGCTCAGATGAAGACAGGAATCCTGTTGTTATCTGCCAATTAAGGGATGATAAGATTATTCACCTTACTAATGGTTGTCGAAAGCAAATAAGAAACAAAATGCATCAAAGTGTGACGTAAGAAAACAGGCACTATATTCGAATCAGCACCCCAAAATTAGTAAGAAACGAGTGTTCAATTGTATTCAGTGAATATGATGCAGGGCCACTTAGAACAACATACCCACCGTGAACACCAGACCACTTTAAAGCTCAAATAATAAACTTTTTTTTTTTTTTTTTTTTTTTATACGAGCTTCTCAATCACACTTTTTCTGCCACCAGACACTTTTTTGAAGAAAAGCCAAAGGGAAAAGTCATTTATTGTTACACATTTATTTAAATCCACATCAAGGTGTAGTAATAACATTTACATTTTACATTTTTATGCATTTAGCAGACGCTTTTATCCAAAGCGACTTACATTGCATTCAAGTTGCAGTTTCTACATTTTATCAGCACTTGCTTTCCCTGGGAACCGTAATAACCATGTTGGCATGAACATTTCCTCTTACATCAGTGTTCATATTTTTCTATTGCATGTTTTTCTCTCTTACGGTAACTGTAGACACACACTGGGCGAATCCACATCTAAACTGCAGTTCTGTCGAATTGTTTATATGCACCCATTCCAGCGGTTTCTCGGCCTGCTGGAGCTAATGTTATTATCCTTGAGGGAAATGAAGTTTACGGTTCCTTATACTAAATGCCATATATTATGTAGCAGGCAAGGCGTGTTGCTTTGTCAACTTCTTTATCCAAACTTTCAGGATATGGAAAGTCAAGTTATTTGTATGAAGTTTGATAGGCAAGAGAAAGAGAATGGGAAATTATCTCATTATAGTCTGGCTTCACACAACCTTGACCACATGATTTAGTCGGTGCAGTAAATACAGCGGAGGAGAGAAAGCAGACGAGTTTGAGAGTCATTGTGTTCGGCTGCATTTCAGTGTGCGGGGCTAATGCTTTGGAATGCGGAGTAGGCCGAAGAAACGCTCCAATAGCACTGACTGACTGGATTTGCTTGAAACGGATGTGTACGCTTTGTGCACAACTTTGCAATGATACTCTGGAAAGGAAATTTTTAATCTCACAGCCGCAAACTTTCAATGCATAAGCTCTCGGCGTCGGCTCTCCTTGTCTTTGTGCAGATTAGGCTATTGTGTTTGCGAGTGCACAGGAATGCACCGTGGCTTTTCTTTTCTGAACACTCGTTTACACTGGAACCCCAATTTGACACAACAACTCAAACAGAAAACTATGAAAACCAACAATACACATGGCCAGTTTCCATCTCAACGTCGAGCACAGAATGCAAACAAAAGCTCTAAAGACATTTGAAGTAATGCTCATAATGACCTGAACGTGTAGGTGTTGATAATGTAATCAACACATACAGAGGTACCTATCTATCAAATACAGTATAATATAGCTTAAATATATGGAGTGACTGTTTCACATACATGATAAATGCTATTGCAAGCATAACTATTATTATTGCATATATAGCACTGTTTTCAAACCTGTAAAACTAAGTATTACCCCTACAAAACCTAGTGGAAAATATTTGATATGCACATTTCTAAGGCCTCTAATTTATAGTTTTGTAATTGTTCGAACGCAGCTTCAGCTGCTGCTTCTTGTGTCAAATCTGGACTGATTTTGATCAAGTAAACATCATAATAACTGCAGTCATATCTCCAGATGAACACTTTCTGGACTGAAGACGCTCAGCTTTACTTGATTCTCCATCAATCATGTTTTAGACTCAAATCTGATCTTCAGGATCTTCTGAGGAGCGTTTGTTACTTTCACTGTTCCTCGGCGGAGGAATGATCTTCATCTCACATCTTCTGAGGAGCGTTTATCTCTTCATCTCTCAATCAGCATTGCATTATATGTTTGGATCATTTATCATATTATTGGAGATATAGATTGATGAAACTGATATATAGATCATTTTATGTCAGTACCTGCTGCAATGTTAGAAAGATCTCATTGATTTACATTACAAGCATCATAACTGCATCATATAAATATCAGCATCTGCTCCAAAGTGCATATCGTTGCTCAGTTTGAGTCTCTGAATAAAACTGAGCATATTCGAACGATATCATAAGCCATAAAACCCAGATGCATTAAAATACTCAAATGCAACATTTTTCTCCAGACTATTATTGATCATGTTTTGCAGGGTAAAGTTCAGTTCAGAGTTTGTGCTGCAGATGTGGATGATTCCTCACATTACCAGAGACTGTGGTGCTATTTTAAGTGATCAGATGCAGCATTTTCACCAGATGCACCTTAAAACAGGTGAAAAGCACTGCTACAGCACTGATGCTGAGTTTTACAGAGGGATACAATGAACACTATATTCTTGCATATTTAAAAATTGAGTTTTCTTCATGCTATTGACATATATAGACTCTGTTTGCATGCAATCATGGATCAATGTGTCATGCTATGTGAATGCTTGCACTAATAGAGCCTCGGCTGAACTGAATCTGTCTGGATGTTTGTCAATCAAATCTTTCTTTCAGACAATCTCCCTCTTCAGTGGATGGGACTTTGTTTGCAGCTCACTTCATGTATTATTCACTGCCAAAATAAATTGTTAGAGTTAAGAAACACAATGCATTTTGTTCTGGGCAAACCGCTGCTTTTTAACATATAAATTATTTATTGTTTCTTCTCCCTGAGGACTCTTACCTTGACCGCCCACATCCTAATCTGCTCCGCTGGTTTAAAGCTTCCTGTTTACACTCACCAGAGGGAGAGAGAGAGAGAGAGAGAGAGAGAGAGAGAGAGAGAGAGAGAGAGAGAGAGAGAGAGAGAGAGAGAGAGAGAGAGAGAGAGAGAGAGAGAGACAGACAGAGCGAGAGACAGAGGGAGAGAGAGAGAGAGTATCTCACAGAAGTGAGGACACCCCTCACATTTTTGTAAAAATTGTATTATATATTTTCATGTGACAACACTGAATAAATTACACACACAGACATTAATGTCTAAACTGCTGGCCACAAACGTGAGTACACCCCTAAGTTAAAATGTCCAACTTGGGCACAACGTGTCAATCTTTTGTGTGGCCACCATTATTTTCCAGCACTGCCTTAACCCTCTTGGGCATGGAGTTCACCAGAGCTTCACAGGTTACCACTGGAGACATCACGAGCTGGTGGATGTTAGAGACCTTGCGCTCCTCCACCTTCCGTTTGAGGATGCCCCACAGATGCTCAACAGGGTTTAGGTTTGGAGACATGCTTGGCCAGTCCATCACCTTTACTCTCAGTTTCTTTAGCAAGGCAGTGGTCGTTATCTGTTGGAATACTGCCCTGCGGTCCAGTCTCGAAGGAAGGGATCATGCTCTGCTTCAGTATGTCTCAGTACATGTTGGCATTCATGTTCCCTCAATGAACTGTAGCTCCCCAGTGCGGGCAGCACTCATGCAGCCTCGGACCATGACACTCCCACCACCATGCTTGACTGTAGGCAAGACACACTTGTCTTTGTACTCCTCACCTGGTTGCTGCCACACACTTGACACCATCTGAACCAACTGTTGGTGGGCTTTCTTGTGCATTATCTTTAGAAGAGGCTTCCTTCTGGAGCGACAGCCATGTAGACCAATTTGACCCCTACCCCTTCAATCTCTGCAGAAAAACTGGCAGCACTCATACGTCTATTTCTTAAACACAACCTCTAGATATGACGCTGAACACGTGATCTCAACTTCATTGGTGGACCATGGCGAGCCTGTTCTGAGTTGAACCTGTCCTGTTAAACCGCTGTATAGTCTTGGCCACCATGCTACAGATCAGTTTCAGGGTCTTAGTAATCTTTATAGCCTACGCCATCTTTATGTAGAGCTACAATTATTTTTTCAGATCTTCAGAGAGTTTTAGGTGCCATGTTGAACTTCCAGTGACCAGTATGAGAAGTGAGAGCGATAACACCAAATTTAACACACCTGCTCTCCATTCACACCTGAGACCTTTTAACACTAATGAGTCACATGACTACGGGAGAAAATGGCTAATTGGGCCCAATTTGGACATTTTCACTTAGGGTTCCAGTACTCACTTTTGTGACCAGCTGTTGAGACATTAATGGCTGTGTGTTGAGTTATTTTGAGGAGATAGTAAATTTACACAGTTATACAAGCTGTACACTCACTACTTAACATTGTAGCAAAGCGTAATTTCTTCAGTGTTGTCACATGAAAAGATATTATAACATATTTACAAAAATGTGAGGGGTGTACTCACCTCTGTGAGATACTGTATATATGAGTGCGTGTGTGTGTGTGTGTGTGTGTGTGTTTTACAAATGAGGATTTTAACAAAAGGAGGTTTTGTCAGATTTAGTTAACTGCTGGGTACCGATTTGCCCCATAAAATGAGCAACACATACACAGAGATAAACAGCTTGTCAAAATATATGTTAACATTAACTATCTTATAGGTGATTTAAGATTATTATTGTTACAGAATAGTTTTCATCATAAAAAACATGCAATTTGTATAAATAATACTTTTTAAATTGATAGGACACCAAATTGAACCGTGTTTTAGGAAGGTTCCATTCATGTAATGTTGAGATCAGGCCATGCATTAAATACCATCTTTAATTAATCAAAATAAATGCATAACATTGTCATGAAATAACAAAGACTAGGTAGGAAGTCTTTCTGAACTGAATAGAGGTGGTGAAACAGACCACAACAGAAGAAATGAGCAATGAACCAACCGGAAAATAAGCATTCTGCACTCGCTACGAAATATAAAACCCTTATGAATACAGATCTGTCCTCACAGATTCCTCCTTAAAACAAACAACAATCACCAGATCACAGTCACCTGAGTTCTAATCACCCGCACCTAACCTCATCAGCACTCCCAATAAGTACGACACTCATCGTCCGGTTTACTACCCTGAACAGTACCTGACTCTTTTCTACCTTACCTGTGACTTACTTACCTTATTGTCTCCCAGAACCCCTCCAGCGATCCTCCAGTGTGTGTCCTGTTTTCCTGTGCTTCCCAGCTCCACGATTCCTGAGAAAGAGACTCTGATCAGTTCACTGCCGTGTCGGATCACCATACAAGTCACGCACCTGCTCCTCTCACCTCACGCAATTCAACCTGTCAATAAACCCTCTGTCTTGCTACTTACCTGTTTCTCCGTGCTCTGTTTGTAACAACTGTGTAGCGCTGCATTTCATTACTAAAACAATGGCGTGTAATGTGTGATTTGTAATGTGAAGGAGCATTCACAAGTTCTTTGTAATTCTCTATTTGATGGCAAGGCTTACAGCAATTATGATATCTAATGTTCGGATTTAGACGTAAGAATTCATAAATGGGGAAGTTTGGGCTCTGAATGTTGATGACAGCCCTCTTGAAGTCTCAGCGGGACCGGGGACGTGAAGTGTTGATCGTTGCCTCGCGCTGATAAGCAAAAATGTTTGCGGAGCGTAAAGAATCGAGTGGTGTGTATGAGGGATAAACCCTAATCTGTCGCCACACACTGAACTTGACTTGCTAATATTTGCATTGGTAATCAGGTGGAGGTTCTCCTAAGCTCACCGTTACGCCCTCATGTATGTGAAAAGGTCTCCCCGTTCATTTGAATACGGCCAAAGAGGAAGAAGCACTGGGCAGAAAATAGGATGCAGCAAGATGAATGTGTAAAGGAAAAATGAAAAAAATATTTTGAAAAGTTGCATTTGGAGGGTGGCGATTGAGGGAAGCATTGCCACCCCGGCATCTACAGAATGAGAGAGGTTCGAGACGATTGGTGTGGATAGATTACAGTTATTGAAATGAATCCCCTGGTCTGGAATGGAAGTGAAGAGGTTCATATAGGATTATACTAATAAAGTAATACAGAGATCAAAGGGGGGCTTGTGGTGGAGGGTTTCCTCAATCTATAATCCTTCAAGCCATATGAATGCATATTTGACAATGTGTAAATTGACACAATTCCATTTGCAAGTGCTATGCACAAAATATGACTCATATACATTCTGAATACATTTATGAAACATTCTGAAGGACTATTTTTAGTAGACTCAGTGAATGAAGTCTAATAATTTAACTATTGCTTGGTCTTTGTATACATTTGACATTTTAACATGCAGCGGAGGCTAAAGGTCTGACATAACACAGAAATATATTATTAAAATCAATGATAATACTACTTAAAATAAACAAATTATAAAACATAAATTAATTAATTAATTAATTAACATACATGATCTAATTTTTTAAATGAAAATCAAAACAGGATTCAATAACCTATTTATTTATTTAGTTATTTACTTAATTATTACTTAAAAAATTATATTCACTATAGCAGTCAATTTTTATGTTCCATGCTCGAGAATGTTTATATATTATATGAAAAATAGAACATACTTTAAATGAATTTTTGCATTTTTCTATGTAATAAAAGGCCTGTGTCTGCTATCAAACTACTTCACTGACTGCTCTGTGTGATGCTCAGATATACGCTGCTCCATCTGTAAAACGTGTGTTTTTCCATCCAGCATTCTTAAGATAATCATTTACTTTTGCGTCATCGCTCGCCTGAGTCATATCTGATGATGCTGGTACTCTGAGACAGTAATTACACTGCTTGTCTGGATCACAGAAAGTTCAACGGTACCTCATTTCATGCTAATTCATGCACACTGTAACATCATGTCAATGAACACAGAACACAATGAATCGGCACTTACGGCCCACATCGACACGAAGCTCTCTGCATGAGCTGAGCCGCCGTTTAGACCTGATTCTGTAATTACAGAATTGCATAAAATGGTGTGAAATCGTGCAGATAATCTGCTAAATCTCCCAACATGAAAAGATAATTGCAGCAGAAATTAGCCGTACCTGAGGTTCATTCATTTGGTCATGGCCATGCTGAGGATCGGATATTACTATTAATTATGAGCAGTTCAGAGTTGATGAAGGTCGAGCATTAGTGCCGGGACCATTGAAATGCTAATTATAAACAGATTAGAGAGTTACGCTCCTTTATTAGATAATTACTTGGTGTGAGGAGTTTAGTGAAGTGAAGGAGCCAAGTCCACATAAGATAAAAACTGAAGAGCACACGATAACAGAATTTCAGAAACATATATTAATAAACGACCTGCTGAATAATCAGTAAGGAGAACAAAAGCACAGCCAGAAATAGAGAAGGTCATGGCTAGCATTATTATTAAACAGATAAATTACAATGATGTTATAATTTACTCACACTCGGGTTGTTTCTGTATGAGTTACTTTCTTCTGTTGAACACAAATGGAGATATTTGGATGAATGTTCAGCCATGAGCTTCCGTAGTATTTTTCCCATACTATGCAAGTCAATGGGGACCATCGACTATAAATGATGAAATCTTTAAACTATCCTTTAAAGTTGAAGCACTGACATACTTCTTTTAAACTGCTAATTTCAGTTTAATGAACATAAACATCCATTTGCAGGTTGACGTGGTTCTGCACGCTTTCTAAAACATTCATCACTTTGTATGAGCAGTGATGCCCAATTCATGAACGAATCAATCAGTTATATCAATTAACCAATTGCAAATCGGTTTGCAACAAACAATTTGTTCTTGAGTTGGTCATATTTGACTGTAGTGGTTCTATAGTTACCAAGAGTGTGGGGGGTAACGCATTACAAGTAATGCAAGTTACGTAATCAGATTTGTTTGTAAACAGATTTACAGATTCAGGGAATTAGAGCTGAATGATAATATGATTACATTTAACGATGATATAACCAATAAAGCAGTTGCGATTTGCTATATACTACTGTATATAGTAGGACTATATGCATGACCAGATGTGATATCAGGGAGTTTATACAAATAATTTATTGTGTTCTTTGTTTTTGCTTAAATTAACACATGTCGTTAACTTACTGCATGATTAGTATTATCTTTAAACTGTATATTTCTGCCATATGTACATGGACACAGCTGATAACTCTTGATTGTAATGTAGAAATATTATTTTTTCTGCTTTGAAATGATATGTGTGGTGAAGAGTGCTATACAAATACATACGTGTATGAGTTTAAGGTGGTCTCCTGCATCATCAATCACAGATGGAAATTACTTTGTACATTAGAAATATATAAAAGTTGTAAATAAATGTATATAAACAGTATACATTAAAAAACGCCTTGGCTATTTGAGCCACTAATATATATATATATATATATATAGGGGTGGGAATCACCAGAGGCCCCATGATACAATACCTGTGTCATGATACAATATGATTGCAATTTTAAATATATTGTGATATTATGTGATACTGTCACGGTGCACACACGAGGGAGGAACAGGAACACACGGACGAGGATATAAACTCAAATTATAATATTTAATAAGGACATCAAGGCAGGACTCACAGGCAGGATACACCGGGAATAACAAGTAGACCAGACGACATTCAACTGAACAGGCATGAACTAATATACACAGGTAAATCATAGATAATTAGACAAACACGGCTGGACATGAATGAACTAATAATGACATTAAACAAGGACAGGAAACAACCCAAATAAGGAAACATGAGGTGGGGACACATGACACACACGACAGATACATTGCAAATTGTTACCTTTTTCCAACTTCAAATTATGCCCCCAAGGGAATCCTTTGGCAACTGTTTTAACTGAAAATATACATTTCTCAGATTGTTTATCTCACATAATTTGTATTGTTGCAGTGCACAATGTGATTGTCAAGCGGACAAACTGACCAACACTTTCATGAAAACCTGTCATAAATCTAGTGCTACAACATGTATTTTGAACAATGCAACTTGAACTTGTACAACAAAGTTGAGCAGACCCTTCAGCAATTGGGGCATTTAGAATTAAATTACTGTTACATTTCAAATAAATAAAACATAGTTCTACATTCTGTTTAAATGCGGATGGTGCTTTCCTGATAACTTTCCTCAATGCCGCCATATTTATTGTATTTACTTACTGCATGTTGAAGGTGACCCAGCTGACCTCACCAGAAAAAACTTAACACCAGTTCATCTAGTGGACTGTAATGAAATAGATTTTATTATTCAAATTGTATAATAAAAGATTAATAAATGGTGTCCATGTATCACTGCCGCTGAAATTATTGCGATACTATGCTGTATCGATTTCGTCCTTAGTAAAATGTGACCCTGGAGCACAAAAGCAGTCGTTAGTCGCTGGGGTATATTTTTTAGCAATAGCCAACAATACACTGTATGGGTCAAAATTATAGATTTTTCCTTTATGCCAAAAATCATTAGGATATTAAGTAAATATACTGTATATATATATTTACTACATTTCCTACTGTAAATATATCAAAACTTCATTTTTGATTAGTAATATGCATATGCAGCGACTGGCATTGAGAGAGTTTGGCGTCCACGTGTTGGTGTTAGTAATGTATTTTTAAGTCTAAGTTAAAGTTTAAGTCATTTTTTTCATATGTATGTATTTACGATTAAGTGCTCCAGGTTTCACTAATTTAAAATTGATATTTTTTTGTCCTGCTGCTTTGTGACATTAGTTTTTTATTGTTTTTAGTCCAGACGGTTTTCAGTGATGCTGGGAACTTTAAAGCTATTTATCATATATGTTGTTTAATGTTTGTAAAATGTGAAAGATGTGAGAACTCATAACACTGCAAACCTAGTCTACCTATGGGCACACATAAAGTGAAGCTGAACCTGCTAAGAGCTTCATTTGAACAAATTTAAAGATGATTTTCTCAATATTTAGATTTTTTTTGCACCCTCAGATTCCAGATTTTCAAATATTTTCCTATCATAACAAACCATACATCAATGTAAATATTATCTATTCAGATTTCAGATGATGTATAAATCGCAGATTCATAAAATGGACCCTTATGACTGGTTTTGTGCTCCAGGGTCACATGTAATGTAGATTCCCAACCTGTGCATACCGCAAATGGCAGGGTAAATAATATCCCACCG
Organism: Gymnocypris eckloni scoliostomus; assembly: GCA_027564155.1. Lineage (NCBI taxonomy): Eukaryota > Metazoa > Chordata > Actinopteri > Cypriniformes > Cyprinidae > Gymnocypris > Gymnocypris eckloni. The sequence goes on along the minus strand of CM050424.1, from coordinate 27,617,272 downwards.
ATACGTCAAATATTATCAATACGAACACTCTCCTCACTAGTGTGTGGACAGTATAGCATCTGATGAGAAAGTACATCAGTGTTGTGTTGTGAGAGCTGGGTGATGGTCGACTCTTTGAGGGTGAGGTCGTGCGCGCTACTAAGGGAGCTTAGAGGAGAAGCCGAGGTCACTACACTGAATTCCCTTCCTGCATAGAAAGTGATTTTTCACCAGCGATCTACAAAGCCCAGTGGATTGGCCTCCAACCCCGAACCGAGGAGCCGCTTGAAACGCTTTAGTGCAGTCAGCGCTTCAGACAGAGGCCAGAAGTCAACACAAACCCAGCTCTCGACGGAGTCCAGCGCTCAGATGTCCTAACACATCACACACAGATTTTAATTGTGAACGGGAACAGAGGAAAACGGCGATAAGCTACAATACTCAACACAAGCAGGATCACAGCGCTGATCAGTCATTGAAGCGGACGCTGGGGTAGTTCTGCGTATCGTGGTTTTCCAACACAACTCAAGCCGTCCTGAAGGAATTAATCTCACCGCTCGAATCAAACGCCTATTTGGAAGTTACAAATGACTCTTTAAGATGTTTACCCTTTTACGCAAAGCCAGTTGTAATTGAAAAGGAAAGTAGTTGTTTGTGTTCATGGCTCCGAGCAGCTATTTCTTTCTCGTCTCAAGACTGATGGATAAACACAGGGTAAAACAGACCAAACATGTCCCCTGGTGTTTTGGTTCATTCCCTTCACAGAACATCCCTGGATGTCCTTGTAAATGCAATAATTAAAATGATTACCGCTGTGCACAACTGTGCATATAAATATGGGTCGCTGATCGTATTGCATTGTTATCATAAACAGAGCGGAGGGGTGTTTAATTTCGCTGCTAATCACCTGGAACACACCATCTCACCTTCAAAGCACAGCGATGAAATCCTTACCTGGAGTGCACACATGATGCACGCAAGCGCTAACATGCGCCGGGCTCAGCGGCTCTCACATGTGTCTCGTAAGATGGATAGCAGATTAATATTACAAAACAGTGCTGAGTAACAGTGTCTAAACGCCATTGTTTTTGCATGTCTGGGCACATGTTGAAGTCTTTAATACCGAGCTCTGTTTAATACTCATCTGCCATGTTTCAAAGTGTTTCTTTAAGTGCAACATAATTATATAAACACAATATGATCAAGTACTTTTACTGTAGCTGATGTGAAATGGGTGGGAACAACCAGTTGAACCTTAAGTCTGCTTACCTTCTGAAGCGCTGAAATATTACCACACATCCATGTTTTTAACCACTTTCAATGACTTAGGACCAGCTTATGTTTCAATGACTCATGTTCAGTATTAGGATTTTTCTATATAGATGTTGTAATAGTGTATATATTATTGCACTAATTATGTGACATGTAGGCAATTTAAGTATAGTTTTGTTGAATTTTGAGTATTGAAGTCATGTGAGAGACAGATATCAGAACAAAATAAAGAGACTAACATTTTTTAAGTGATGGCAATGTAAAAAACAGAGTTGTGCGTGTCTCAGAATGTGTTATGAGTTGCTGCAACGAGTGTTGTGCAGTAATTAGTTACACCAGTAATATTAAAGTAATCAATTACTATTAGGATTTCAGTAATAATATTACAGTTCCCATCCACAAAACAGCTCATTACTTGGGTACTTTTGATGCCTCGACCCTTACTGACTTGAAATCTAACATTACAATAATTGCTAGATTTATTTTCATAATTTTCACCAACACATGAATTCACCGGTGCAGCAGGCAAGCTTGGAATGAGGAAAATCTTACATCCAGATGTTTTATTGTCAGGAGAAAATATGATCTGAACACCAATGTGTAAGTTGTGACATTACTTTACTTGCACATTTACACACCCGGTAATATAAACTGTATTAAAAATCACAATCTTTTTAGAAAATAAAACATTTTCTCATGATTTATTTTGATCTTCTACAACGTGAAATATAATCATATATGGGTAACAGAGAAATTATAGCTACAATAAGGTTAAAGCTACACATGACAATTAATGAGATTAACACAACACTTTTACTATAACATTAATATCAATCACCACTGAATGCTTGTAATAACTTCTGTGATCCAATGTGGACTTTAGTCAAACGATAAGGCAGAAATATATTGTTAGTAATATATAACAATAACTTATGGGGAAGATATGAAATTACAATTTCTGTGGAGAAGGAAAATAAATATAGTTGTGTAACTAACTGCTGTTGCCAGAAATTATTAAATTTTCCCATTGTGGGAAATTGTGGGGAATTTTCCCATTCACATTCCCATTTGAAAGTTGTAACTAGTAATGAGTAATACATTACTTTTCAAATCCAATTCTGGCAGCAATAACAACAAATAAAGTTGATAATTGATTAATATTTTGATTATTTATTTGATTAATTGGATTAAAAAATCCCAAAATAATAGTTTTAAAAAACAAAAACACATATACTCGTTTAATCCATTATTTACAATATAGAATATTGTTGATTAGCTGTTACAGATATAGTTTTACAAAATTCCTTAATATTTTCATTATATATATAGATCGAAGTCCTGATGTAATAGATGTTGCTTCACAACAAAAACGATCTGCTGAGGTAGCTGCACAATGAGATTCTGAACGGGTCAAAGTTGTTACTCTATCACAGATTTGAATACAGCTGGAACTGTATTATAATACGATGTATTGACCGATCATATTGTAGGACATGTATTTTACAGTAATAATCATCAAGAGTGGCAACCGGACCATTACAGCCCTGGCCATCAACACACAAGCTGGAATATCCATCATCCGAATTAGAATGAACCTCAGGTTACTGTGCTGGAACTGTTCCTGCCGTTAATTACAAAGTTTGTGAATGAGTTCATCTTGGAAATAAAGTATCTGCTGAACATGAGCTGAGTGTTGAATTACTGTGACTGTAAGACTGGGAGAGATAGACACAGCTCAGCGTCTCTCAGGACTGCAGCTCTGAGATTAACCACAAAGTGGTTCAATTAATCCATGAGAAGTGACACGGAATTTGAATACAAAAGAAGCAGAAGAGGGAGAGAGAGACAAACATCGCTTTCAATCATGTGGGGAAAAGAAATTAATTGACCTCCTGCTTTCAATTAAACAAAAAGGACACAAAGCAAAATGTGCATCTATATGCTTGTGAAGAAGGCAGCGGCACTGCGAAGGAGAGGGAATCTAAAGCTAATGTTCACAATTATACCAGTGTAAAATAAATACAATCAAATCTCATTCTATTGACTTTGAGCAATTAATCACATTAGAAGCACTTCTATGCAGTGCTGGGGAATTACCGTCTGGATTATGTATTTAGATTGCAAAATAACAATTGTATTTATTATAATATAATATAAAAAAATATTGTAATCAGACTAGTTACTTCTCTATAGATTAGGCAGTGAATTATACATAATTTATTGATTATCCCTAATGTTATTCCCTTCTAAAAAAAAAAATCATATCACTTATAATTAAATGTTCAGAAATGCACGATAGTTTACATAAATAAACAACAACAACAGCAACAACAAAAATAATATTTGAACACCATGTTCACATATTCACTGTTTTTTTTGTGTGTCAGTTAATGATAACAATAACATGCAGTAAAAAAAGAAACACAACAATGAAAGAATAAAAAGAATTTCAAAGAATGGAATATATTTTCTTTCTCTTTGTACTATTATAATTATTTTACTTTATTTGTATTAATTTTTTGTCAATATGGTACAAGATAATCCTTTTCAAATTAATTTAATAATACTAAGTTAGGTCAAACAAATCTAAAAGTAATCAAAAAGTAGTCAGATTATATAACCCTAAACCCTAACCTAACCCTAACCCTAACCTAACCTAACCTAACCTAACCTAACCTAACCTAACCTAACCTAACCTAACCTAACCTAACCCTAACCCTAACCTAACCTAACCTAACCTAACCTAACCTAACCTAACCTAACCTAACCTAACCTAACCTAACCTAACCTAACCCTAACCCTAACCCTAACCTAACCCTAACATAAATCAATATTAAAGACTGGAATAGAATATTATTTTAAAATGCACTCTAATAGATTATGTTACGTTACTTCACATAACAAACAAAGGAAAACAAGATGGCTGCCGGGGATAGGGGTGGTTTGTTAGGCTCCACACTTGCCCCTTTGTTTAACCTTTTTCTACAATCATTTTTGATCTGGTTATTTTCAACAATTTCTCATCAACACTAAATAAATCTTCGGCCAAGGATGGATTTTAAACGTTGGAAGGAGAGATAATGAGTCTTGCTGTATATGGCTGCTCTGTTTGTGGTTCCTGATAAGTCCATGTGGCTTTGCTGTCAGTGCTACTGGAAATGAAACACAGATTACATCTGTTAAACTCATGCCCATGGTTGATAGACCACAACTGAACTTCTTCAGCCAAGGATACCACATTATTTATTCTATCTGCTGGCAAAATAGGAAGGGCATTAACAAACTTTCTAAACCAAAGAAAACCATCGTTGGAGCTGCACATAAATGGAAGACTAAGTACTGATAGCACTGAAATTGCTAATTAATTTAATATGTATTTTATCCAGTCTGTGGAAGAGCTTGCAGAACATATACAATTACCTCAAAATGCAATAAATGACACACCCTCATCCTTTTATATCTCTGAGGTTGATGAAGGTAAGATATTTTAAATTATTAATCAATTGAACAATTCAAGAGCTAAGGATGCATTTGGAATGGATACCACATTTGTAAATGAAATACAGTGCTTGTTTGCTAAAGCCCTTGATACATTTTATACATTTATCTATTAGAGAAATCAAAGTCCCCTCAAATTGGAAAAATTATTTTATAACCACAATATTTAAGGCAGGATCAGTTGATGAGGTTTATAGACCATTTTCTATATTCCCTGCAATCTCAAAAAGTTTGGACATTTTGGTAGCTGAACAACTTATCGACTATCTATAAAAACATGATCTACTTCACTCTAAACAGTTTGGTTTTAGGCCTAAGTATTCGACAGAAATGACAAGCTGCTTTCTCACAGAAATTATCGAGGGAGCATTAGATAATGGCACTGTAGTAGGCCCAGTGTTTTTAGATCTCAAAAAGGCATTTGATACTGTGAATCATGAAAATATACTACATCATACTACACAGTCTCAGGTTGTTTTTTTTTGCTTGTTTTCTTGTGTGATTATTGTTAAAAAAGCCTAACCAGGGACTGGGGCTGCAAATTAGCCTTTGGCTAGAAGCATATATGTGGAGCATTGGCTGCTTGAAATTGTAGCAATGTTATGATGTACTGTCCCTGTTAAATAAACTAATAAATACATAACTACAACTTTGGTCATGCAATCTGTAATTAGGAACCAGTGGTGGTCAGTAACGAAGTACAACTACTTCGTTACTGTACTTAAGTACATTTTTCAAGTATCTGTACTTTACTGGAGTAGTTTTATTTTGAGTAACTTTTACTTTTACTTCACTACATTCCAAAGCATAAGATCGTACTTTTTACTTCACTACATTTCATAAAACATATCGTTATTCACGTGATACATCACGTGCTCCGAGACGCATGAAACGGTGTATGATTCATGAACAAACTCATTCTTTTCAATGAACCTGTTCAATCGGTTCATAAATCGCAACAAACGCAGCTGTTCTCGGTCGAAAACTCACTGATTCAAATGATCCGTTTAGGCGAGTCTTCTTCAGTGAACTGAACTCACAAGTAAAGAACCGGGAGATCTCGTGTGAGCGCGCTACTGATGCTGTGAAAATGCGTTACTAATGTCGAATTTTAGGATTAATTATTGTAACTGAAAATAATATTTAGGTCAAAACTGTCAGTTGTTTGTGAACTAAATCTGCTGTAAAGGGTGATCTATTTAAGCCCACTGAAATGCTTGAATGCAGACAGATCAACATCAGTGTCTCTAACGTTATGTTTTAGGTCAAAAAACAATAACACCGATTAAATAAAATAACTCATGCACGTTCATATGTAACGGTCTTATGTTCATACGCTGCTGTAACGTTAGCAGTTTTATTAAAATGCCATGCATTTAGACCTATGTGACGTCTGTTTTTATATTGTTTATCAACAGTATACATTTTTATATTGTTTAGATCAACTAGCCGAGTAGACAGATATGAATGTTTATTCATAACCATACTGAAAATAAGTAAATATTGTTAGCTGATGCTAACTGTCTAGCTAACAAGCTTGCTGGTGCTAAGTTGAGGAAATGTTTAGATATAAAGTCCAAATATTTTTATTCAGCCACCTAGATAGATTCCATCTGAGGGAAAAAGAAAGGATGTGATGTTCAGAACATAGTAACTACAGTAATTATCAGCGTGGGAAGTGATGCCCTCTGGGGGCATTTGGCCAGGGGTGTTTTTACACCACAGAAAAAATAATTATGAAAATATAATTAGATTTTCCTTAAAATGTTCTTCCTAATTTCAGGCCTTATTCTCATGTCATATATAACGGTGACGTTCTGCAAAACAATAAGTTCTAAAACACTTTTTCCTTACTGGTGAAAATTAGATGGTGAAATCTGTTTTCTCTCAGGTACATGGCAGTGTAAGCTTCACAGCGAACATTACTACATCACTCTCATCAACGTAGTCCATATCAACAAAATATATATCTTGACTCTATATAGTGGTTATTTTGGGGAAAAAACTGGTATTTTGGGCAGTAGGATTATAAAAATATGTGCTAATATTAAATTAAATAAAGTAGTCTATATAAAATTGCTAAATAAATCTGTCTATCAGTACATTTTTACTTAAGTACATAAAAAATTGAGTACTTTTTTACTTTCACTCGAGTAAAATTGAAAAAGCAGTACTTTTACTTTTACTGGAGTAATATTTTACTATACGTATCTGTACTTTTACTCAAGTACTTGATCTGTGTACTTTGTCCACCACTGTTAGGAACTGACTGATATGTTTCCTGTTTAACACCGTAAAGCTGCTTTGACACTCTGTACAGATAGGAGAGTACAGGTGACTTGATCTGACAATTTGTGTGTAACATACCCAGCACAGTTTCCATGTATGCATACTGTAAGTTGCATTTTTATTATTTTCTGTTGGCCTATTTTTGATAGAGTTTTAATTGGGGAAAGAACAGAAGAGGGAAATGATGCAAGTCATGCATTGCCAAACATGCACGAGTGTCAAGCACTACACGGCTTTGACAACTATTTATCTGTCACAGATGAATGTGCACACTTATGCAAGCTACAGTAGTGAAATTAATGTCCTGTAACATAACAGTCAGGCAAACTTCTATGCTTGCATTTAGACATCAAATCGCACAGATTACCTGCAGATTTATCAGGAGAGCATGATGTCTAAGATGGGCCACAGGTAATAATTACCACCCTGAAACACCACAAAGAGTGAAGTCTCAGTGCCACCTAAACCCTTACACTTCATGACTGCATGATTAAATTGATGCTTAAGCCCTAAATACACCAACAACCCTTCTGCAAACCTTTGGTCAACAGCCCAACTACAAGCCTATGAGTGGGAGAAAGATGGCACTGTATCAAAACAGAGATTAAATTTAGTACGCCCATCAACTACTGCCTTTAATTATATCCTATTGAACAAATCTGGCTTTTGTGGAAGCTTATACATTTCTAGCATTTGGAAGTAAGCAGCGCAAGCTGGGGCGAGCGCAATGTAAAGCGTGCATGTGTTTGCAGATCACATTTGTCGGGTTAATCAGTCAATCACAAGATTATAATTCATCTCACATTTCCATGCAGGTAGATCCTGGACAAGTTCACATCAAAAGCCACTTTGAATACCCTCGATATCAATAGCAGGCTGTTTTAGCATCATGTGGTGGCAGGGCTGGACCGGCATTCTCTCTCCTTTTAACAGACACGTCTAATGGGTCCCAGAAGGATGGCATGTTTGAAACAGAATGGGCTAACACAAGCATAAAGGGTTAATTTAGCTTGGCTCAGGTGAGTTAATTATTCTTTTTTCCCAGTTCACTGCACATCCATAATGATTATTAACTAGCTTAAAATACTCTAGGACCGCTGGGAGCTTATGGATAAAAACACACACACGAGGGGGTCATTATTCTAATGAGAGTGCAGTAAAACTCTCCAATCACAAAGTCACCACAATAATCTTCTGGGAGCGTGAGGGGTCACAGTCGGCCCCTCCTCCGGAGCCGTGGATTGGCGCTGATTAAAGCACATTCATGCATGGATCCTCTCTCCTGCGTGCGCTTCAAGACTGGGATAATGGCCATTCAGCTGCTCTGATTTCAGATCACAGCACAGCAGCTTTCCACACGAGACCAGAGACAGCACAGACATGATGGAGGAACTCAGTACACATTCTGACGTCATGTTCAGTGGGACACAAAAGTACAAATCGTGAGAAAAAACAAAAACACATTCATTCCTGGGCCTGTTGCAAATATAAATAATACTAATAATAATAGTGTTGTCAAACGATTAATCACATCCAAAAATAAACGTTTTTGTTTGTGTAATATATGTGTGTGTGTATTGTGTATATTTATTATGCATGTATAAATACAAACACATAGTGTATATATTTGTTTTAATATTTGCAATGTATTTACATGTATATATTTATATTTATGAAATTTATATTATATATAAATATATAAACATAACACATTTTTCTGAAATATATACATGCATGTGTGTTTATTCATGTGTTTATGAGTTATTTAAATATACATAATCAATATACACAGCACACACATATATTATGTAAACAAAATATTTATTTTGGATGCGATTAATCGTTTGACAGCACTAAATAATACTTACAATATAATGAATAAATAAATAAATACATGAACGAATGAATTAATGAAGTAATTTATACACTAGCCTATATTCTAAGTCATCTAAAGTTAACTTGTCAATACTCCTGTCCTCCAAAACTATGAAACGAGAGTCAAATCCACTACAAAAATCATTTCTGACCCCAGTTCTCATGCGACCTGTGACCACATTTTGTAATAAAAGGCTAGATTTTGAACATTTATCTTAAAACTGGTCTCAAGATAAGGCAGATGGGAATTAAAATTGACATTCACTGCAATGAAACGGTTTTATTATTATTTTTTTTTAATCTGAAATCATGTTGTGCACCTGTCCTATCACTCTTGAGCATGCATTACTATCACTCAGTGTTTTCCCGCCACAGCTGGCAAACGGAGAATAATGCACTGAATCCGTGAGCATGCCGTCTGAATCGAGTGCAATGGGATACAAATACCGTGCATAGTCTGATTCACGAACTAATGACTCGTTTGAGCCGGATCACTTGACGACCGAATCCTTCGTCTGAACCCTGTCAGAGAGGTGTGCTGATTCAGTATCCGGGTGTCTTGAAGAATGCCTACAGAATATTCTTAAAAGAGCATCACATGTTATGTTCTATGATGAAAGAAAGCCACATGGCTTTGACATGGCTTTGGGGGAGTAAATGATGACACGGCTAACATTTTTGAGTGAATTCTTTCTTAAACACTGAAAAAATATAGACTTTTTTTTTTAGGTAAGTTGTTGCAATCAATTTATTTTAGCTACATTTAAATAAACACATTTTATCAAAATGTAGTCAACTAAATTTGTTTATTTAAATGTAGCTAAAAAATAAATTGATTGCAAAATAATACATTAAATTAATATTTTTTTCAGTGGATGCTTAGAAATCAATGCCCTGCATTTCTGAACAAATCTGTTTTGCTTTCAAAAATCCTACTTAAAATCTTCACAAATCTCAATTTTGATAAATAAATAAGTCTAGATGGCCTACATGAGAGAGGTCAACCTGGCTCGTTTTGTTCTATTAATGAAGCTATATTGTAAAATGTTAACACAACTTGATGTGCTACCAAAGGAAAGGAATATTTTCAGTGACAATCTGTTTGTTTCTCACACAAAGCTACCATAATCCTGCAAAAGACACGAGTCACGTGCACTATTGTTATAGTGAACTTGTAATGTACGAAGCATTTATTAATTGTCTTTTTCAGAGCCAGACCACTATATGAACTGTTGCATGGAGAACATGCTGGACACATAACATGTGTTTGAAACAACATGACGGTGAGTCAACAATGACCCAGTTGTAATGAATAAGGCTTCAGATCATAACCTGGTAAACGGGCCGTGAACGGCTTCTCTGGGCTTTCCAATTTCCTCTGGCTTTCAGTTCAGGGCTGTAGGTGATAGTACAGTAACTCCAGCAGCAGAAAGAGACGTCTCTCCTTCTCTCTCTATCCTCCAGCGGATCAGAGCCGTGATAGTCTATGTAATGCCTCTCCTTGCCGTGAACTACCGCTCATTTCACGGTCAGATTATCTAAGAAATCACCGCTGCTATTTTAGCTCCACTTCCAGTGTTAGGTTTTAATTTATTATTTGCGAGTCTGTTATCATGGAGTTTGCTATCATAGGTCTCTTCATTAATCACAGCGAGGGCTTCATTTATTCCTGATATCTGCAGGGTCCTGGCACTGATGTGCACACGGGTCTGTTTATCATGAGCCGAAACTGAAAGAAAGTTGGAAGAGAGATAAGTTCATCCCAGCGTACGCTCACAACACTCAGTGAGGTATTTTTATTAGCACATGTTTAGCTGTGTTGCTTCCATTACGGTTCAAGTTGTTTTCCTTTCTCTGTAGTTGCCTTGCACAATGAACTTGTTAAGCATTAGTTACGAGCAAATACAGCATTCTCATGGAAACATTTGTAATGGAAGTGAATTCATGCATTACTTTTAATCTCACATACTTCTCTGGGCATCATGATGTATATGTTTGTCTCTTATTGAACCCTAAGAAACAAGGTTTACTTTTCACTTTTGGATGCTTAAATACATTTCATGTGAAACATCTTTTTTTCTTGCACTCAACTGTTTTGGTGTAAAATCAGATACTTTGGCTTTTTTAATTGATTGTTTAGACACAATACATTAAGTGAAGTATAATTGATCAATACTCTTTACACTTCTTTATTAAGTTAGTGTCAGATGGCAGCTTTGTTCAGTGTTACTCTCATCACTCTCACAAAATCCACTGATTATGTAAACATGCAGTTCAAAAACGTTTTACGTGCAAATATTTGTATTATTTTTGTTATTTCCATCCAAAATAAAAGTTATCATTGTCATTATGTGTTTATTTATTATTTAATTTCATTTCATTTCATTTAATATTTATTTTATTTATTATTTACTTTTATTTTATTTATTATTTTAATTTATTTTATTTTATTTATCATTTTAATTTATTTTATTTATTATTTTATTTTATTTTATTTATTATTTACATTTATTTTATTTATTATTTAAATTTTGCTAATCAAACTAATGATGAGCAACCAGAGACCTGCTCACAATGCTATCAAGCGATAGTAACAACAGAAATAAAATAACACCTCAACTTTAGAAATGTCTTCATCTCAGTGTCACCTGTGTTAATCAGATTGAAATTAGACTGAGCAAATATTGATGAATGTATTATTGTATTACCTCTTCAGAGTTTAATATCATAATTTTTGAAAAATTTTAACACTCTTACTCTCTAACGTATTTTTTACAATTATTAGTTTGACATCATTAGTTTTTACAGACAGGGTTTGGTTTCTTCTTTCTCTGATTTCACTCTTCAAGCTCATGCACACACTAAACTGTATTTCATTTTTTGGCTGTTCTTCTGTAATCCTCTTTTGTTTTCAGCGAGTTTCAGTGCAGATTAGTGGAGCAAGTGAATGGAAGGTTAAAAATGCATTATTAAAATAAACTGTGCAAGAGGAGGAAACTTCAAGCGTGATGTTTAATGCCGTAATACACACATGACAGGTTTATAAGACTTGCCTCTCTATTGAAGGGCTGGAAATTGACATCCGACTTTAAAAAATGGCTTTAATGATGCAGTTATTGTGTTACGGAAATGGAAATAAAACTTTATTCCCTCGTTGAAGAACGATGCTCAAATGTGCAAGATGAGTCTGATATCCCATGTGCTCCTGCCGATTTAGAAAATCTCTCCCTCTCCCTGCTTTTCGGTTTGTAAAGGTAAGCTAATGCAGTTGACTTGAATTTTTGTAGTAGCTTCCCAGAGGGTCTGAAGATGATGTTTAGCTTCTATAGAAGCGGTGCTGACGGATGGATAGATGGATGCAGGGTTCGAGCTGTGTTGTTGATTGCACACACGAGGGAGTACAAGAAACTCAAGGAGGAGAGAATCCGTTTGCATGAGGAAATCAGCTCTTAAAGCCAGATGAAATCCAGATGATGATGAGAAGAAAAGGTCAGTGTATCAGCCTGAGACTGATGATGCAATAACTGATAGTGGCCTGATGATGCGGACCTTCACAGCTTAGATTGTCCCAGATCTGGAAATGAAAAGAAACCCAGTTGGGGAGGCTACTTTGAAGGGTAGCTTCCCAAGCGACAAGCTATCATTTAACCCTGTAAAGCCTGATATATTAAATAATATATAGCCCTGAAAACACGTTATTTTAAATGGACCAGTTTATTGAGCCTATTCAGAAAAATATGTAGATGCATCAGGCTTTTTTGTCTCATATAGTCTGATATATGAAGGATAAAACAGCTTACTTTTATTCAGAGACTCAAACTGAATTTCAATTTGCAGCAGATGCTGATATTTATATGATGAAATTATGATGCTTGTAATGTAAATCAATGAGATCTTTAGAATAGTAGAGAAGATACTGACGTAAAATTATGTAAATAGCAGTGTTATCACTCTATATCTCCAATAATATGATAAAGGATCCAAACATATAATGCAATGCTGATTGAGAGATGAAAGATGATGTGAGATGAAGATCATTCCTCCGCTGAGGAACAGTGAGATAGAGTAGATTTGAATAAACATAGCAGAATATGACTGCAGTTATTCTGACACTGTAGTTATAATACCAGATTTGACAGCATGAACCAGCGTAGTTTGTACAATTACTTAAAGAGCTCGATGATGAGCAGAGAAGAGCTAGTAACAGTTTTGTTGTTGCGTTTGACATGCATCTGTGTTGACAATATAATACAGCTGTTGTATGTTGCTGATGATATGATGAGATGTAGATTAGCTGTGTTTTAAATAGCTGATACAATGCAAGCCAAGATGCCCCAAAAGCCCTGTTAACAATCAAAGAATACAACGTAAAGTTAGGCAGCGATGTGATACTAAATGTGCATTGTAATGCAGCAGGCCAGGATGACTTCTTTAAAGGACAAAGTCAGCCTTGTGCGAGATCGGGCCGGACTAATTATTGTAGACTCTCGGGCTGCTAGATAATTATTAGAGCTCCACTCCTGTGATGGAGAGGGAAAAGGGATGTACCAGGTAGGCGCCTGATCATTAGCGTAATTTAAGCAGAAAAGGTCTTTGTTTCTGTAGATTGCAGGGGGGGATGGCCTGAGTATTTTGCTGGCGCACGAGAATTGATTGTTGTTGTGGTAATCTGAAAATTAATTTGCACTTGAACCCATCTTTCTTCCAGGATCAATTTAAAACACTGTTATAATTATTGAAACCGAAAGCAGACACTGATATGACGAGCAGGAATATTTTAAATCCACCAAGACTTTTCCTGACTTATTTTGATGCGGGTAATAAAGCTCTGTGCATAGGCTTAAGGGAGAGGTATTTGTTGGAGGTAACCACTGTTCTTAATGCAGCATTTGAAATGCTTCATCAGTGATACATCCCTTTGTATATCAAACATGCAACAGACTCATGCAAGCTCTGCATGATTCACCACAGGATGTTTAGTTTTAATTATAATAGGCATTTAAAATCTATGAGACTACCTGCTAACTCTACAGATTGATCTTGTGGCGCATCCCTCTTGTTCCCTGCATCAGCTTTCTAATATCTTTATCAGAATGCTGCTAGTTTTCATTGCGATTGTCATGATTGGGCAATCTCGTTAGCTTTATTCACACCATCTTGGGCAGTCTCCGTGGCGCTGTCATGTAGCCGAGGTCATTGCCCAGGGCTGGGATTCTTGCCGGGCTCCTCGGGCGCTGAGAACAGGCGATGAGACATGATGGCATTAACATGTCACAGTCAAAACGTTCCCAGCTCACACTGAGAGAGGCCTTTGATTTCACCGAAATTAACTGCATGCAAGATAAAGCTTATTTGGGTGATTTAGTTTTAGTTTAATCATGCAGTTTATGAGTTTTTGTCATTTAGAGCCACACTAAACATATTTTGAATTAAATGCAATCATGGCTTTATTTTTGGTGATACTTTTATAATTCACATGTAGGTGTGGCACAATTAACATTATGCTGTTACTGCCTAGCATGCACACTTTGAGCATATGGCATATGTCTGAAAAATGATTATCTGGTCAGAATTTCAAGGTTAAACCTTTAGACAAATTATTTGATAAAAATGCATATGTGTTTTAAGTTTTGATATAGTTATAATATAGCAGACTTGTGATTATTCAGAAACAGAAACCAATATTGGTGCGGATGCTTGATATTTATATGGCCAAAGAGTTAGATGATTATGATATGTAAATCAAATGAATGCTTTAAAACAATATAGAAGATGCATTATATAAAGTTAAAGATGGTCAGGCTATATCTTCAACAATATGGATGACTGAGATTAGATTGAAATGCTTAGATTTATGATCAATCTCTATATTTTGAAACATAGAACTTTAATGCAAGCCACTGTTTACAGGGCTTATTTGTGCATCAAATATGATACAGTAGTTTTATAGGGTTAATGAGTCAAATTGGGATCATGACTGTCTGCTGCATCCTCACAACCTAACACTCAATAAATTATTATTATCACAGACACATACATGGATTTAAAAAGTGATAGTTCATAAATAATCATGCCATTCCTAATGTGTGTGTCTTGCTCTGCAGAATGTAGCTGTTTACAAAGAATGTTAAGCATCAAATGTGTATCATTTGTGACATTTCTCAGAATATCTTCTTTTGTTGAGTCTGAATGGGTAAATGATGACTCTTCATTTCTAGTTAAACTATTATTTTAACCCATGTATCAGACTGGGCAATATTATTTCATGTGTTTGATAGAGCAGGACTCCTCGGGTTGTTTCAGCTCCTCTGACAGAGTATATATGTCATCAAAGCAAAGCTGTCTCAAAATCTGCACTGACATCCTCCGGTTTATCTTCATTTGTAATACTTCTCAGTCTACATCTCATTTTGTTTCACAATTCCTGCTGCTTTTAGCTCTGTATAATCAGGATGAATATGCAAGCATTAAACACTGCACTCTGTTCATTCATATGGCAGCGCTTGGGATGATTGTTTGAATTTATTTTACCAGTTTTGTTGTTTACCATCCTCATCAAGTTTCCATCGAGATACATGGGCGTGTGGTTGTGACACACCAGCTTGGCCGTTGGGTCTGAGGTTGACCACATGCGCCATCACTCTGTTCCTTCATATTTATAAAGCAGCATAATGAGCTCTGGTGCTATGTGTTGTGCTTTAGTCTCAGGGCTGAGCGTTTATCTCGTCTCAAACAGGTCTGCGAATTACACCTGATGATCATGCAAAACACAGAGCTTATTAGCCAGTCTCTCGCTGCTGATAACATCTGCCTTCATACTATCGATCGACATTAGTTTTCATTGTGTTTCCGCCCTGAGTTTGCCACAGGACACCAGAAGTGACAAAGATTGACACGAGGATCACAACAATTAACTGCTGCTGGCCTATTAACAAGCCAACAGCGCATCTGAGTGTGAAATTCTTCAGAAAACAATGGAGTGGAGGGTGAGAGAGAGAGAGAGAGCAAAACAAGGCTTAATCTTTTCTCTATCTGTAACTGTTGTGAGTATTTCTATTTTGATTCAGGCTATTGATTTTATCACCTCTTCTAAACCTCTATGACAGATTATTTTTTAAAGACTAAAAGCTACTTTCCCACTACACCCATATATTGCTTCAAATGAATGATAAATAGAAAAAGTTTCAACTATTATGAAAACACTGTTTTTAATTAATCCTCCTGGTAGTGGGTTATTAGCTGATTCTCTTCTTAATGTAGCTGCAGCTGCTTCTGAGAGAAATAAGCACCAAATGTCATTTGCGATTTACGTGAGTCTGAACAAAGTGGAGTTTAACGTGTGTATGCGTATTGAATAATAGGCCGCCACTCATAGTTTTCACTTTGACAGGGTACGGGTCTATTAGAACTTTAGAGGTGTTGTAAACTTAGACTTATATTCACACTGTATTTATTTTGCTTGAGCGGTAAATATCACTTTAAATGTCAGTATTTTAGCAAGTTTTAGCATGATATGTTTTAATAGTCTAATAATGAAGTAGTTAATAATGTAGTAGTAGTAGTAGTAGTATGTAGTAGTAGTTGTATTAGTTGTTGTTGTTGTTTGTTGTTGATTAGTAGTAGTAGTTAAGTAGTATCTGTAGTTGTTGTCATTAGTAAATATTAGTAGTATTAGTTGTTGTTGTTGCATTAGTAGTAGTAGTAGTAGTGGTATTAGTAGTAGTAGTAGAAGTAGTTGTATTTTATACAGCAATAGTACAAATACATTTTTTTTGTGGAAAACCGTTGGAAAACTTATATTTTGAAATGCTTATATTTTGTTATTTTATAGTATTTTATTTTTATTTGTGTTGTTATTTTGTTATTCTATTTTCTATTTTGGTGCATTTTTAAATATACGTTATAAGTGACTAAACTCAGTGCTTGCAGAAATAAAAAGATCACAGCACTTCACTATGAAACGCAATGTATCATACTTACATATTTATATAATTACAATTCAGTCTTTGCAATTAAATAATTACGTTAAACCATATCACATTCTCAGGCAAAGTTAGATTAAAAAGTGACAACTAGCGATTAACACTCATTCATAATCACCAACGGACTAAATTTGATGCTCAGATGCATTTAGGCTGACTGCGACCCTATCAGGAATCATGTTTGAGTTGAAATTTTTTGCTTAAAGCCATTTAAAATGCTAGAAACACTGACTGATACCGTTGTATATCCACAAGAAACAGGATGTGATGTTCAGCACTTCAGTTTCATCAGAGAAGTGATGTCCTCTGTGCATTTGGCCATCCGTGACCCACAGACAGGATGTGAGAAGTCCTTAGCTGCATCAGCTGGCCTCTCCTCAGACTCTGATGATTGCGAGTTTAGCTTGTCATATATTGGAGATTGTGCACATTCAACAGATTTGCTCTTACTGGTGAAAATTAGATGGTGAAATCTGTGCTCTCGCACATGTGGCAGGAGCTTCACGATGAACATGATGGATTACTCCAGTCACTGTCAGCCCAGTCAACTATAGTTTTGACTCTATATAGTGGTTATTTTGACGGTAGAGACAGTATGATTGGAGTCGTGCAATGCAATTGCATGCAGCGCATGAGTTTGTTGTCATTCATGAGCAAAATAATGAACCTGACCTCTGCATGGGGCTTTATTTTTGGTGATACTTTTATAATCACACTGGTAGTGTGAAGAAGAGTCTTTTGAGCTTGGAGTGATTTTATTCTTGAGCATGCAAATTACTATCTGATGATTATCCTGTTGACAATTTCAGAAATGGACCATTAAAAAAATAAAATAAAATAACTTTTAATTTCTGAAAGTGCAAAGTGTAGCGGCAGACTTGTGATTATTGAAACAGAAACCAATGTAGGACGGGACTTGATTCGAAGTGTGAGCTGTTGATTGGATGTCGAGATGTGGGCGTGGCTCTCAAATGAATGCAGGATTGCAGCTGATTGTGGACAGTGGGATAAAGATGGACTGTATGATTGCAACACATATGGATGACTAAATAGTTCACATTCAGATTAATAACATGCATTTAGAAAAAATAATAATGGCAACTTAAAAAATTCTAAGCCACTGCTTCCATGGATCTTCTAAATAATTTGTGTATATATATATTATATATATATATATATATATATATATATATATATATATATATATATATATATATTTGTTTGTTTGTATTATAATATGTGTTTCTCAAATAAATATGGATGTGTGTGCATTCAAATAAATAAAACAATATTACACATTGTTATGCACACAAAAGGTTTTACTTAATTTTGGATGTGATTATGTTTGACAGCACAAATGATTATTATGCATATTTGTTATAATAATCTGATTACATATTTTAATCATAATTTCATCATATAAATACATCTGCAGCAAATTGCATTTGTTGAGTCTGAATAAAAGTGAGCTGTTTTTCTTCCATATTGTATTATTATTGTATATGTATATATTTTTCCTGAATATTATTTAATGTGCCATGAGGCCATATGATGAAATAATTTTCATGATAAATATAAATAAACACAAGCAGCTCTTCACACCTCAGTAGGAAACAATTGATGTTGTGCTGTCCCGCTTTTAACAACCTCCTGCCAAACTGTTTAGCAGTTAGCAGAAATTTGTTGGCTTATGCACTGCATTAGAGCTTCAGTAAGCAGCTGAGTTAGATTGTTTTCACATTTATTTTAATTGGGTCTCACCAGTCCTCATCAGGGATTTGACCCCAGAAATGGCTGGGGGTCTCCTGGCGTCGTCTTTGAAGGCGGCTGCTCCCCATCACTCTGTGTGGCCTTGAATTGCAAATAGTTATAAAGCATGAGCTGGTGGGCTATGTTTTGTGCGCTTTGTCTCAGGCCCTCGGCACAGCCAAATGAGTCAGCTGATTACTCCGGGCTGAATTACACCATTTTTCCGTTTTCATCTCTGTGTTTGAGAGTCTGTGACTTGTATCGCGTTGTTGCAAAGAAGTGTTGATACTCTGAAGTGCATTACATTACTCACGCTAGATGCTTGCTGCTTCTTCTCTACTTAACATAAGCGACACAACAGTGTGTATTAATAAACACACCGAGATCACAACAATTAATGCTGCTTTGCTCTTTATAATAGTAGATTGGATCATGCACATTGAGTGCTGCACTTAATTAGCCCTTCATTCTGAATGCCTGCTTAATTACTGCAGTTGTTTTACAATACAAATGCTAAATAATAAAAAAGGCATTTGCAGTTGTCTGTTGGTGGTGATTTTCAATCACATTTATAACATGTAAACGTGCGGTGCATGGTTAGTACGTCTATGTATTGTAAAATGCTGAATGCAACTACATAAATGTATTAGTTCATCTAATTTCTGTTACTTATTAAAGCTGGTTTTAATATTTAACACTTCTAGAAGTAAAATCCCATTGATTACTTATAAATAATTTGTGTATTTGTCTATTTTTCATAATGGTGCTTATTCTTTTCGAGACAGACCTACTTTTGTGTGCATGTTTGCATGTATGAATAAATTAATACATAAATATATTTAAAAAAAAAATCAAATAAATAAATAAAGCAATATTACAAGAGATTGTTTGCCAGTCATTTGAAAGGTTTTACTTCATTTTGATTTTATTTTATGATAATATATGCACCCCTCCCCTTTAAACATCTTTCCTATTATTATGAACATATTTAAATTAATAATTATGATACATATTTTAAATAATCCCCTTGACAATAAACAAATACATACATATTAACACATAAAAAAATACATACATTTTTCAAGTTGTAAATAAAATTAAGATTATTGGATTCCATTTTCAAAGTAAAAATTACTAAATATAAATAAACACACAAATGAATGGAAACACGTTGATGTTGTGCTGTTCCTAGTCATTTTAAATATTTCCCTTCTTGAATGTCACTTTTGCTTTGCTCTTTATGATATTAGATTCGGTTTATTTATTTTTTTATATTTTAGTTGGATGTTCATCTAATGTTTTTGTTTTAATGTTACCAGTTTCAGTGTTCAGAAAACATTCAGAAGTGCATTCCCATAATGTTGCTATCTGGAATGTTTGTTAGCATAATTCAAACAATATTTTAGAGAACTGTTTCTGTGAAGCAATGTGTGTGTGTGTGTGTTGTGTTGTCTTGTTCCTCTGTGTGTGTGTTCCTTCAGATGTGTTAATCTGAGGTGTGTGTTCTGTGTTTTCCTTCACCTGTGTGTGTGTGTGTGTGTGTGTGTGTGTGTGTGTGTGTGTGTGTGTGTGTGTAATGTAGCTCTGTGCATGTGTCCACAAATGTGTGTGTCACCAAATGTGTGTGTAATACAGGAACAATGTGTCCATTTGTTTTGTGTGTGTTTTCTGCAAGTGTTAATCGCTTTATTTTGTGTGTGTGTGTGTGTGTGTGCAGTGTGTGTTAATGTGTGTGTGTGTCTGTACAGTGTTGTCTGTGTCTGTGTGTGTGTGTGTGTGTGTGTGTGTGTGTGTGTGTGTGTGTGTGTGTGTGTGTGTTCATGTGTGTGTGTGTCTCTATTCCACACCAGTATACATACTTTCCTTTCAGCTCCAGCAGATTATAGGTTACTATAGTTTCATGTATTTCATTCAAATGTCAGTGGGATCTGTGTGTGATAAAATTAATTCATGTTGTGTGAAACTGCACAAAATTACTTAGTCTTTCATTATTTAGTCAATTTGATCTATGTATCTGTCACACCACATATGGGTGTTTGTAGAGTATGTGCTACTGCTTTCTGAAGTCATAATGTGTATTTGAAGAACAGACCAAACTTTTAGATCATAATTCAATTATAAACTTATGTCTGATATATTCATTTAAGAGTGCAGCAACATCTTGCATTGTGTTTGAATAAATAAAATTATTAAATAAGCAGTGAGTTTCTGTTATTTACACCAATATTAAGAAGACTTCATTTGTTAAATTAGTTTAAATAAATTGATGCCATATGCAGCAATAACTTAAACCAACAAAAATAATGCAATTTTAAACCAAATGTAATTATTAGTTCATCAAAGGTTGTTTAATCAATGCCTAACCAACAAATCTGAGATAAGTAGTTGTGTATTTTTACTAAAAGTAACTAAATTAAATTATTATATTATCAATGTGATATATATGTGTCCCTAGCACAAAACTGTTAAGTCACTGTGTATATTTGTACAATAGACAAAAATACATTGTATGGGTCAAAATTGTAAATTACATTTTACTCTTTATGCCAATCATTAGAATACTAAGATCATGTTCCATGAAGATATTTTTACATAAATTTTCCCAGTTATAAATATATCAACATCATTTTGATTAGTAATATGCACTGAACGTCATTTGAACAACTGAAGATGTTTCTCACATAGGTGGAGTTCTTGATCCAGTTTGTTTGGCAGCATCTGCATCAATTACAGAGAGCGTTGTCAGTGTCAGGCACCAGATTCTTGTTTGTTTGGTTGTAGCCAATGTTGTTTCCCCACCAGACTATTCCTCTGTGTTCCTGTGATTGCAGCCCTTGTCAAAGGACGGACAGCGGAAGAGCATTGAGAGCGAAGCGCGCCTGCTGCATGCCAGCCTGAGCCATGTTAAGCTCTCTTTAGTGGCTTGGAGACATCAGCAGTGGCCCAAAACAGCAGCTCCTCAAAAGCATTCACATGCATTTCATGCCCGACTGCCTCAAAAGTGCTGCTCTGAAATCGACACCTTATTTGATGTCCTCCTGCTCGCTGTTAATTGAGAAGAGCATCACTGACCCTTTTGATCGCCCGCACAATCCCCGAAATGCTCAAGTCTGCTAAATCGCTCCGTGGCCGATGCTAAGCAGTCATATGAAGTGTCTCACTCATTTTTTTCTCCCCCGCTCTCTTCCCAAACTCTCTTTCTTGCTGTTGGTTTATGTCCAGACTCCACAGAAATAAGAGATGACAGTTGTTACAGATATGCTGGTTTAATTACTTGTCAGCTTATAGCCGATATCTTGGCTGGCCAATGTGGAAGCTTAACTTTTTCCCTTCTAGTAGCTTAAAGCATGACCAGCCTCCAGTGCTTTAGTATTTAGCAATAAAACCCAGGAAATCTGGAAGATAAAAACATGAACAGCTTTTCTAATTTTATGGGGACGAGTGGGCAGTTTTCTGTCACCGCTGGAATTGGCTTTCTCTCCCTCTGTTCCTTTGGCGTGATAGCGAAAGAAAGAGGGGGAGAGCGGCTGAAAGCAAGCTCACGGTGCGAATGAAATTACATCATAAGTGGGGTGCATCGCTGGAGTACAGAGAGGCAGACTATTTCTTTTGGTTGGTGCTGAAGGAGGCTCGCTGCTGCAGCCGTGCTAAGTGCGTTTGCAAATTGATAGATTTTCTAGAGCCTGCTTTTGGACGCACGCCACATTCCTCTCTCAAATCCCTTCAGAAGTGTTCAGCAAAACACTACTGCTTCTATCGCTTGCTCAAAAGGCTTTGTGTGAACCGGTGCAAATGCAAAATACAGTTTGTGCGAACAAATTCATTTTAAAGGTGCAAGTGTACAATGTCTTTGGCTCTGGTGGCACTTGAAGGAACTGCAGTCCCTTTGTTTGGGTGGACTTGAGTCATACTATCGGTTTGACCGAACAATAGCTGGCTGTTTGGTGCAGAATGGACTTGTGTACTTGATCTTACTAATATTCAATGATATTTATAGCATGCATACCTCAGCCTCCTCACCTAGGCAGGTGCTGGTTTAGTAAGTCTTTGCATTGGATGTGCATAGTACATAAATGTATTACAATTTAGTTAATTTGTTTTCTGTTAATTATTAACACTCGTTTAAACAGCACAATTCAAGGTAACAAGGAACATTATCGGAACATTCTGGCAAGGTTCTGTCAAAGTTATGAACAAACTTATTATTATTCAGTAACATTAATAGAGCATTCATTCAACGTTATCTGGTCTTTAATAACATTCTCAAAAATTGTATTTATTCACTGTTCATGAAACATTTTATTTCTGAAATGTTTTTGTTGGATGCTCATATAACATCGTACTACTCCTTTCAAAAGAAGTACTTCCAGAGAACATCCAAAAATAACATTCTAAAAAAGTTACACTTTAAGAAATTAAATTTGTATGATTATTAGAAAAAAAATATTGGAACATATGTTTGTTAGCTGGGAAGTCATATAGTCTAATAATTTCTCAAAACATTAGCACAATAATGTTATGTATATGCCATTCGCTATTAGCCATTCGTTTTATTCATTTTTATATTTTAGTTGGATGTTCATCTAATGTTTTTGTTTTAATGTTACCAGTTTCAGAACGTTCAGAAAACATTCAGAAGTGGCATTCCCATAATCGTTGCAAAACTATCTAATGGAATGTTCCTCGTTAGCATAATTCAAACAATATTTTAGGAGAACTGTTTCTGGAAGCAAGGCCGCTGTAGAAGCGGACGTTCAGCGTTCCTCTCTGTTCCTCTCATGCTTCAGTTTCCTTCAGATGTGTTAATCTGAGGGAGTTTTCTCTCGGTTTTCCTTCACCTTCAGGAGGCAGAGAGAGACGCTCCGTGTGCTAAGCTAGTGTGGCAGTGCTGGCTGCTTTAGTAATTAGCTCTGCAAATGTAAGTCCACAAATGTTGTGTCACCAAATGAGATTGTAATACAGCGAACAATGTCGTCCATTTGTTTTGGGTGTTTTCTGCAAGTGGCCAATCGCTTTATTTTGCATTAAGGCAGGCAGCAGGCAGCAGTTTAGTTAATTTTAGGAACAGCATGTCTGTACAGGCCCACACAACAGAGAGAGAGAGAGAGAGAGAGAGAGAGAGAGAGAGAGAGAGAGAGAGAGAGAGAGAGAGAGATCTCCATTGTTCATCTGTCCTTCTCTCTCTCCATTCCACACCATCATACATACTTTCCTTTCAGCTCCAGCAGATTATTGGTTACTATAGTTTCAGCGCTGCTCGATTTCATTTCACGCTGTCAGTGGGATGTAGAGGTGCACTAAAATTAATTCTGTACTGGGAAACTTCACACTAAATTACTTAGTCTTTCATTATTTAGTCAACCTCGGTTGATCTATGTATCTGTCAAAAACACCACATATGGGGTTTGTAGAGTATGTGCTACTGCTTTCTGAAGTCATAATAGCTGTATTTGAAGAACAGACCAAACTTTAGATCATAATTCAATTATAAACTTATGTCTGATATATTAATTTAAGAGCTGCAGCAGAGCTTGTGTTGGAATAATGGCTTAAATATGTTTCTGTTATTTACACCAATATTAAGAAGACTTGCATTTGTGTCCTAAATTAGTTTAAATAAATAAATAGATGCCATATGCAGCAATAACTTAAACCAACAAAAAGTAATGCAATTATTAAACCAAATGTAATTATTAGTTCACCAAAGGTTGTTTAATCAATGCCTAACCAACAAATCTGAGATAAGTAGTTGTGTATTTTTTACTAAAAATAGATAACTAAATTATTATTATCAATGTGATTTATATGTGTCCCTGGAGCACAAAAGCAGTGTTAAGTCGCTGGGGTATATTTGTAGAAATAGCCAACAATACATTGTATGGGTCAAAATTATACATTTTTCTTTTAGGCCAAAAATCATTAGATACTAAGATCATGTTCCATGAAGATATTTTGTAAATTTCCTACCATAAATATATCAAAACATAATTTTTGATTAGTAATAACCATTGCTAAGAACGTCATTTGAACAACTTTAAAGATGATATTCTCAATATTTAGATTTTTTGCTCCCTCAGATCCAGATTTGTTTGGACATTTTTGAGCAAAGGTTTTCCAAAACACAATTTTCAGTTCTTTTAGTGAATACATCATCACAATTTCTGATGTATGTGTTCACCGTGGAGTACTGAGCCGATCCAGATGTGGAGATATGATTGACATCTGATAGACAACTAATATTTCATCAGACTTCTTTTGATAGGAAGTCCAGAGGAACGGTTTGGGAAAGCAATCCTCCTGGACTTGGTAAAATCATGCTCCAGTGAGCAGACGATCATTGTCTCATCTCCCATAAAGAATCGGACAGATTTCAAACCCCATCATGAGATCCAAGAAGCTTCGGCATGAGTGTGATTGCTGAGTAGAGCCACTCGTGTCATGTTGTTTCACATCTTTTGTGTGATATTATAGTACCGAGGCCATAATTTGCCCACGTGTGTCACACACACACCAACACTGGAGTGGATTATGAACATAATGGAGCTGCTTCACTGAACAGTAAAGGGTTTTCTTGTAATAATTGCTTTTCTTTACTGCTGCCATTTAAATGGGTTTAATATGGCCCATAAAACAGGACAGTGTGTGTGTGTGTGTGTGTGTGTGTGTTTGCCCTCTAGTCCTCGTAAAAAAACCCCGCTCTGTGATCTTTCAATTTACATGAGCTCATATATTAACACAGGAGCTGATGTCAGAGTCGGTCATTCTGAAGAATTTTATCCAAATACGAGTGCATAAAAAGACAGGTATATCCAGATGCCACTTTTCAAATATTGAACGCCCTGTTGACATGCAGTAGCTGGATGTTACAGTAATTGAATGATTGTGGTAAATTCAGAACAGAGAAACACTAGTGTTCTGTGTTGACTATATTATACCATACCTAGACCTTTTTAATAGTGTACCATTTAGGTATTAATATAGACAGTTCACCAACAAAATGAACATTTGCTGTTAATTTACTCATCCGCAGGCCATCCAAGATCTAGGTAACGTTTGTCTTCAGTAAAGAAGATTTTTAGCTGAAACCGTCATCCTTGGTGATTCATAAAATGCTAGTCAATGGTTACTGGCACTTTGAGAGTAAAAAACAAAAGAAAAACACATATCAGGCAAGACAAAATTAATACCTGTAGCTCCTGATGATATATTGAGGTCTTATGAAGCAAAACGATCAGTCTGTGCAAGAAGCTGGACATTATTTACAACATTATAGCCTGTAATCCAGGACCAAACATGTTTTAATGTGTGAACCGGACATCGCTCTGGACCGTTTGCCTGAGGCTCTGGATTACAGGTAATAACGCTGAAAATAATGTTCAGTTTCTCACACAGACAGATCATTTTGCGTCATATGACATCAATATATCGCCAGGAGCCATGGGTATTCATGTTGCCTAGTGTATTATTTTATTACATGTTCTTGTCTTATGTTCTCTTAGGAAATTACAGGTATGTTACTCTACAAATACTCTACAAATTGTTAACAGCCAACCCTTAATACATGTTAGAGTTTTTATCTTAAACTTTAAAACCTTTCTAACTTGTTAGAAGTAACTTGTTACTTGCACTGAAAATAGTCAAAGAGGTTGGAATGGTGTTTAAACACCACCTTTATTAAATATATAACATGTGCACTTTAAATAAGTGCATTGATGAATATGAAGCACACATATTGTATCAAACTGCCCACATTACTTAATACTTTAGCACCTGGTTAATTAGAAAAAATCAGACAATCTTGATTAGAGAAATTATGTAATAGCACAAAATTGCAAATAAATATCATTGTCTAACAGAATGTGCATATTGTAGTTCCTGGTTCCGAATCACATTACTTTGATCATGTACATCTGCTCTTCTTCTTTCCTGGTGGGTGTTTTGTGTTTCACACAGGACCCACTGCTTGGCTTCATCTTTTCCACTTGGCTCGGTCTGTGATGTCCTCCGAGGTTATATCCACTGCCTGCATGTCCTCCATGATGCTGTTCATCCTTAAAGTCGCAGCCTAAAGTCCACCTAAGACAGACTTCTCTCAAGTGATTGTGGCATGATATCCTTCATTACGTAATCATGGAGGGTTATCCCAAGCATATCTCAATTTCCATCGCATGGATGCCTAGCTCATGTGATTTGCTTTAATCTGGGATTTTCTTATCACACAGGATCCCAGTGACCTGTCTCCACTTCATCCAGGCCACGTTAATTCTTGCTCGGTTATCGGTAATGATCGGGAATGGTGTCACCGTCTGAGGCAACCAGGGACCTAAGGTATTTGAAACAGGCAGATTCTTGGCCACTGATGCATATAGTGCTATTGGTTTGGGGGCCACATGCAAGGTACTTCGTCTTTGCATCATTTACTTTGAGCCTGTTTTCACTTCGCCAGTTGTACCATTGCTGTGCTTGATCCTCAAGGGCCTTGCGCTTTTAATCCGCTAGAGTGATATCATCAGCATAGAGGGGTGTCCAGGGATGTGGTCTTTGGGCCGTCACATATCCATGCAGAGGATGAACAGCAGGGGTGAAAGAGCTGACCTTTGATGGATGCCGACGGTGATGTCAAGGCGGTGATCTTCCGGCTGGGCATCGGACCACGCTTGTGGTGTTACGATATAATAATTGATCCCAACTTACCTGCTCTTCTGGGGCACCATGGAATCTTAGCCCTTGCCCGATGAGGTCATGATAAACGCTTTCTCCAGGTCCAGAAAGGCCAAATGCACTGTGTTGTTTTTCGATCAGCAGCTGGACAGCATGGATGGCGTCGGTGGTGCCGAAACCGCACTGATTGGATGTGACGTGACAATGCTTCGAAGGTGCTGTTCTAACACTCGTTCAAAGATCTTCCTTTTGTGGCTCAGTAATCGTATTGGCCGGTAGTTTGCACACTCGCTGACATCCCCATTGCCTTTCCATGTTTGCTTGTCAATGAATTTCTGGCCTGGTTTGTTCTTGCCCATGATCGATTCTGCCGCATGGTGAATATTGTCCACTGCCCATTTCCAAATAACTTCCACTGTTTGATCGGGGTCCACTACTAATTTTCCACTTAATTCACTCAGAGCATGTTGTTGGCTTCCTTGTCTGACGTAGTTGGTCCATTTGTATGTCTAGCACCAGGAGACAATGTTGGGGTGCAACGCCGTCAGGAGGTTTCATGAAGCATCTTGAGACACAGTTCTTCTGGATTTAGTCAGTCTCAGTTTGTTCTGTTTCATCATTTAATTCCAGACTGATGATGATCAGATCAGATATAAAACTAATCTCACTGGATTATTAAAATTAATGGCTAAATTAATGTTTGGAAATGTAAACTGATATTTTCTACTGCCACACTATAGCACAACATAGAACTAACTGACTTTAAACCATTTTTAGCTGCTGAAAATACTAGTTTTCTAATCATTTTGGCCACCACTGTATATCCCAATGGGCATGTCGTACCACCTGTCATTGAGGACCCCCACCGTTGGCCAAGGACCATTAAAGTCCTTGTTACCAGCCGATACCACGAGGAGGTGGTGGAAGGGTTTCATAAGCCAATTACTGCTGTTCTTATCAATAGAAAAAGTATACAAACATCTATTTAAAGAAAATGCTGTTTGCTTTGCATAAGATTAATTGCACAAGGCAGACAATGAGAATAAGTTTGCATGTTATAATAAGACTAGTTTATATTAAATGACAATGACTGATTATGGCCTGGTCACACTGAATAATGTGTGTTAGTGAATAAGATGCAGGTTGTTTTTTTGTTGTAGTTATTGTGATATAAATTGTGCACACACTGTTAAGTGAAAATCAAAATTAAGATATAATGAAATTATAAACAGTGTTATAAGGGACTGCAGAACATGTGCCTGTAGATTTTAATATCACCAAATATTTTCTTCAAGTATTGCATTGGATTATTTAAGCATGTACATCATTTCAGCAAGACATGCATTAAAACAGTGGTCTATTTAGGTTCTGTTCTGTCTCTTTCTCTCTCAGATTAGCTTTCCCTTCCGGCCACGATTGCTATTTAGACACCCATCTCACAATTGTTTACAGTATTGATTTAGTTAGTGAGTGATTGGGGTTGGAGGGGAATTAAAACGGCCATCATCACAGCTGGCCCGAGGCCGGGAACTCTGTGACCGATCATGTGTTTAAACGCCCTGCTGCTCCTCAGGAACACACCACACAAACACAGAGTCTCGAAATGGCATTATTTGTGTGATTCATTTGCCTCACTTGGACATCCTCATGAAAATGTATCATGCTTATATTTCAGTTATATTATGGCACTGTACCAGTTCCTAGTATTAATGTGCTGAGGCCAAATACAGCAGCAATCAGTCCTGTTGCTCTCACAGGACAGACAAACAAGGTGAACAACACATTTAGTATAATCAGGACACTATTATAGCTTTTGGTAGGGGTTTGAATCAGCTTTGTATTTATATTTTCATTTTCATATTAGTTATGTTTTATTTTTTTTCGTGTTTTGCAATATGTATATATATATGTATATTTGAGTTGTGCCTTGGAACAAGCTGACATAAGACATTTTTATATATTTTATTTAATTTCAGTTTAAGATTATTGTATTTCAAGTTATCATTATTATTATTATTATTATTACATTTTATGTTACTATAAATGTTTACGTTAGCTATTATTAATCTCTCTTGAGATTGACTATACTGTTTCGTTTTAGTTGTATTTAAATTAGATAAATGCAAGTATTAGGACTTAATTTAATACAATTATTTAGGCAATCAAACAAACACACACTCAGTCAAACACATCAATAAATAACATCCTCGTCATTTGAGGACTTTTCTCAACAAATATTGATTTACTAAATTATTAATTTGATTTTTGATTATTTAATCAATTTGAATCAGTTGACTGCCCTGTAGATATATCTGAGTCCTAACAAAACCACTACCTCTACATCTAATCGTCTCCACTCACTGCTCACCAAACCTAGATCAATGCACCATCATAATAACTTTCCACAAATGACCGAAATAGCATAAGATTTGTTCATAGTCTCATATACGCTGTATTCCAAGCATTGTGGAGGCATTCAGTAACGTTGTGTGGGAAACAGAAATACATGTAAGAGCATTTTAAGATGTATATTATGCATATTGATATGTTATGCTCTCTAATCCACTCAATTAGATGGAAACATCATCTCTTCATTGATTTTGATACTTTGCTGAGCATGTTTCAATAACATAAACACATTTTCTGAAGGGCTTAGCCACTAATTGCATTAGAGTCATAACTTAAGGCTTCTCAGTCTAAAATGGGATTTTCCAGATAGAATTCGCCAAAAAGCCATTTAATTTAGCTGCACACTGAACGTGGACATTTAGCAACTAGAAACACATTCCTGATAGAAATATTCCTTCATCGGTCAGTCATTATATCCACTATAAACTATGCTTATATTATGAACATGCTTGTGTTTTTTTTTAAACGTTATTCAATTTTTCTTTTTTTTTTTTTGCATGTATGAATATAGTAGACTAAAATAATCTGTGCTGAATTTTTTTACATTTTATTATACTGTCAATTTTACAAAAGACAAACAAGGTAGAAACTGATATTTTGAAAACTGGAAAACACATATAGAATAAAATATATGGCTAAGTATTGCACTTTAGGGATGCACCAGATGTTCAATTCTGAAAAAATTGTACCGAACAATGGTGTGACACGGTCAAACAGAGGTGTGCACTAATACAGCAAACATGTTGAATGAATGAAGCATTTATAAAGCGCTTTATTGTGTATTGTTGTACACCCAAGGTGAGAAGAGAACTCAGGTGCTGGTTACTGTCAGAAAAGTGAAATCGCGAGCTGCAGAATGTAATGTTTTCTAATACATGCTCAAATTGCATGTATTCTAGTCTCGGATAGCCAGACCTTTAGACTGACAGCTGAAGGTCTGGAATAGATGACAATCTTCATTGGTCAAGGCTCGTCCATGAATGACATGTCAAACAACCAATCACAGTTTGTTTCGTTCAGCATCATGTTTCGGGGGAGTGAAAATATCGCCACAATAACAGACCGGACATATTTTAAAGATACTATGCCACAACCTTTAAATATTTCATATACTTTAGAAAATCCAGCGTTGAATTGATCCTGATGAGTATCTGTCGTCACAGTTGTAAACACGACGGTTTTCTTCTTTCGTGAGGGGGGTTTGGCGCCACGGCATCTTTGTTTCCAGGCGGGACGTTAAAGAACGTGACACACACGTCTCCCGGAAGTCCTGTATAATTCAACCAATAACATTTATTATTACCTGAAGTGTTTCCAGATAAGAGTACCATATGCATTTAGTTAATAATGGACCCCGAGACTACATGTCTTCCTGCACTAGCTCATAAGCCAGGGTACAAAGCTCGAGGAAAATCTGCGCTGAAACACTGTTACTCGTAAATTGCTCAGTATGATTTTTATGAAATTTACAAGGCTTTGATGTAGCAATGTGATACATGCGACAAACATCTTCCCAAATTCATAATGATAATAATTTATAAATCCACTTTTTTCAACAAAACGAAGCACTGAGTTCTTCCTGTGGGTTTCTGCCAAAATAAAAGCTGAGAAAAAGCAATAACTCTATCAATATATAAAAAAATATATATATTGTAATTTAGCTGTTTTTCTGTCAAATAAAATAAAAATAAGACAATAATAATGATAATAATAATTACAACTGATCTATTATTACATTTGTTATAACATCACACATAGTGTTCAAATTTGGATCTGTAATTGTTTCAAATGTATTTTAAGAATTATCTTCTTCTCAGCAATGCTGCATTTATTTGTACAGTAAAGAAAATGCATGCCTGATTCAAGAAGAGGTCTCCAAAAGGACAAAAATATTATTTAACTAACTTATACATCTTCAGTCAAATTGTGCTAGAATGTTAAAAAATATTCAGGATTAAATATTTTTAACTGTTTTGTAATTGATTTTGGTCTTTGAAAATCAGAAAAAACTGTAAAAAGCACATTTTGTCTATTTAATTTATGCAATGGTGAAAAAATGGCTAAATAATTGGGGGGGGTGGGGGGGCAAAAAAACACGTGCGGCCTTCAGTTTCGACTTCAGAAGATCATTTTCATTTCGGTGCATCCCTATTGCACTTTTTTATTTTTAGAGTGCTTTTTAAAGCTTGTTTATTTGTAAATGGATGCTTCCTAAATAATGAATTTAAAATAGCCTAAATTAGCTAATATATGACACATGATGAACTTAAAAATGTTGCTAATAATATAAACACATTTTCTGAATAGACCATGCAAAGTGAGTCAACTTAGTATATGACGCATGATAGAATTGACTGATTTGTAAAGGCATAATTGGCAAGTTTTATGTAAATTAACCACATGTAAAGTTTATTTTAAATAGTCTATTTGATTTTGATGAAAAGTGAATATTAAGAAATCAGTTCTTTCATATTAGATCCAAATGATTTGACATCACCTTATATGTTTATTTCATCATGACACTGATAAAAGAATATACTTTTTAAAGTTGTGAGTTCAGTATTTAATGCATTCCTGCATGCTGTGTATTTAACTCAGAGAACGTGTTGGAGTCTCTGACAGAAGTGCTCATTGTTCCCACAGGGGAACCGCTTTAATCTGAAACACACTGGGAAAGTTGCTAATCGGCAGTTGTTTTCTTAGCCTGCCATAACTAGTTAGTGTGAATCAGTAAACATGTGGCATTGGTAAAGTCCTGCGCATCTGTGCCCTGTGCAGTCTTTGAGACGACACACAGAGTTGCCTCGTGAAATCAAACCCAGTGACTGAATTCTCCGCGGTCGCGAGGTTAAGCTTTTGATCTGAGCAAACAGATTCTTTAAAGGCAGACGCAAAATAAGGGCAGATAGGACTAAATGAATGCGTGTTTGCATTCACTCTTACCTTATTTCCGTCGAGCGTGAGCCTTTGATGTTCTGTCTGTTCTCAAGCACTCTTAGAGCTGTAAGCTGAGAGAGATCCAGACTCATGCATTCACACATGTGCTCTGATCCAGATCCTCTCCATCTGAACACCTACAGCTGAATACTGAATCATGTTGCCTCTTAAGATACTTTGTTTCAGTTCTAAGGCGTTGTTACGTTGTGTGTGTGTGTGTGTGTGTGTGTGTGTGTGTGTGTGTGTGTGTGTGTGTGTGTGTGTGTGTGTGTGTGTGTGTGTGTGTGTGTGTGTACTAGAATTAATATTTAAATTTTGCAGTTACAAAAAAAATAACATTTATTATTATACGTTTGTTATTTTATTAATATTATTTAGATTTGTATTTAGTAATAATAATAACAATATTTACAACTGTGGCTAAATTGTGCATCCATACAAACAAGCAAACCACATTTTAAATCACAGTTGTACATTTTTCAGATTTCCCAAATGTTATGTCACCCTTGAAAGTTTGCAGAGGCTCCTGGATAGAAACAACTGAGCTACACTGTATAATAAATGACTGTTGTCCCAGTTATGCTTTGTCGCATCAGTTTAGATTTGTTTTCCATTAATGCCCGGCTGCTGATCATTCGTTGCATAAACCTTGTTTATAATACACTCTTAAAAATAAAGGTGCTTAAAAGGTTCTTCACAGCGATGCTACAGAATAACCATTTTTGGTTTAACACAAAGAATCATTTAGTCAAATAACATATCTTTCTTACCTTCTTATAACCTGAAGAATATTCTTTCACCACAAAGAAGCTTTTGTGAAACAGAAGATGTTAAAGGTTCTTCTATGGCATCGTGAAGCACCTGAATTTTTAAGAGTGTAGGCCACAACAACAACAAAAGAATGAGCCATGTGTGTTTTTCAGGCCTTCCACACAGAGCATGAGTTTAAACATTCTTCTGTTTATACACTTAACAAAGCGATGCAAACAAAAGCTGTATTTGGACTTGGTAAGGTCGGTGTTGCTGTTTTCCACCGTGGAGCATGGCGTGACAGACTCTCATACGGACAGGAGGATCTGTGGCTCTGAGCAGGCGCAGAGGGCTCACGTTTCGCTTGTGGACGATTCCAGATGAGTCCCCTCCCTGACTCTGTCAGAGCCGGTGATAAATGAGGAGCGGGACCGGCCTCTCTGTTTATTTAGACCTCTTGTTTCTGACATAGTCCTGCTCAAATCCAGCGCTGAAGTATCTGCTATTAAAACACAACCCGACCTGACAACAAGCGGTCCTCTGGGCATCGGACTGGAAGGGGAACCGCGGCAGCCGACTGTAGCAGACTTTCCAGTACATTAGGAGTCCATGAAAGATCTGACCAGGGCTTCGGCCGCATCCAAACATATGGAAAAGCACTAGACCTCACTCTCGCAAGATCCCGCTCTATTTTTCCAAGGGATTCGGTTCCTAAGAGAGACGAATGTGAGCCGGAGGGCCCGGGACGTCGCAGCTGCCTGGAGCTTTGGGCATGCGTGTCCTTATAAATAATTGTTTCCTGTACGTCAAATCCACTTTTCACTGAACACAGGAGAGGCCTGGCTATGGCTTGGGCTTGTAAAACATCTCAATTCTCCAATCCGGCGAGGGAAGGCCGGAGGTTTGAGCGCCGCCAGTTGTTGCTCAGGTCAAGACGGTCCACTTACAATCAAACCAAAATTTATTCAGACACCTTCTCACATTATCACAGTTTATTCACTTAATATAGTAATACAATATAACAAGAACTGAGTTAAACTGTGTCAGAACAAATTCATCTTAATTTGAGATTTCTTTGATAGAGAGGTATGTAATGAATTGGGTTGAATAGCTGTCAGCTGTTAAATTTAAGTGCACAATTTAGCTCAACTAATTAACATGCAATGCTTAAACATGCTCACTCTGTGGTTTTAAACGTGCATTAGAAATTAAAGAAAAAGGTTACTCTTTATGTTGATAGTCCACTTTAGATATGCTACTAACTATAAGTAACTTTGCAACTACATGTCAACTAGTTCTCATTAATTAGTGTACTCTCTGAGTAGACTGTTTGGTTAGGTTTAGAGTTAGTAGAATTAGTTGACATATACTTGCTGAGTTTCTCATAGTACGTTGTGCACCCAATGCTAGAAGATATTAATCAGACAGTTTACTAATACTCTAATGACTGCTAGTTGACATGTAGTTGCAAAACTGTTAGGATAATGTCTAAAGTGGACTGTCACAATAAAGTGTTACCAACAAAAAAAATACATAAAGCAAAACATGCTGTCTGAATCATTTTTGGTCCCAAATCGTTATCAATTTTACTGGTCGTCCACTGCATGAATAATTTTTGGGTATAATATGTCACAGTTTACTTTATTTTTGCTATGTTCACTTACGTAAATTAACTATAGTGTAATGCACCCACTAGCTAAAAAATATCACAAATTATATCTGGCGTAAGAATAATTTTTGGTTTGACTGTATTCCGCTTTGGACCATTTTCAGGTGTCTCCGTGCTTGAAAAACTGTTAGTAGAATGCATTAAGTGGACTATCAAAGTGTTACCAATAAAAATACACTTATGCAAAACATGGTCAGGTCAAATGTCTGAATAATTCTTGGTCCCAAATCTTTAGCAATATTTGGGAATGACATATCACAGTTTGTTTTATTTTGCAATCCTCACTTGCATAAATGAACTATAGTGTGCTGCACCCACTAGTAGAAAGATATCAACAAGTATATATTGTGTCTGAATCATTTTTAGTTGGTCTGTTGGACCATTTGCAGGCGTCTCACATGCTTGCCTGGCATGTGCGCTTGAGACCGCAGATCTAGGACTCGTGGTGCAATGGTGAGAAAATCTCAAATCGACAGGGGGCCTGTGAAACGTGAGCCAGCTCTTACTTAGCGTTATGTTTTTACAAATGTTCAGAGCAGACAAGCAATGACGCAGGCCATCAAACCTTAATACCTCATCACAAGAGAGGAAGTGTGGGGGGGCGGTTTGGCAGGCCATCCTCGCTCGGAGGACATGTGGTGACAACTGCTTCTCTCGCGCAAAACAAACAAGCTTCGCGGGGCCATTAATATGCACGTTCACAGACAGCGTAATTGAAAGTCGGCTTCACGTGTGAGCGGAGGGGAGATAATTGTGTGTTTTGTCAAATGTGTTGGGATGGAATTGGAAGCGGACTGTGTGTTTTTGTTTGTGGACCCCAGGCATGTTATTCGGCTGCGGTGTCCTGGATTCAGATCCGCCGGTCTCAAGTGGGCACATCTGAAAAGCGAGGGGGTTTGGCAGGGAGATGGCAGCCGGCGCTTATATGAGGCCCCAAATTTAATGAGCATGAATAATGAATAATGCACTCGACATGCTGATCTCTGAATGAGATGCCAATTTATTAGGCCAAGCCCTTCCTGCTCTGCTCTCCCTCTTAATATCTGGGCTCTTTATTTTGACTTACCAGGAAACGAGCTTTGAGAACTTGCTCCGTTTTTTTGCAATATGCATATGCATCATTTGTGTATGCGTGGAAATCCTGCATTGCATTCGGTGTCTGTTAAAGTGTGCAGGGTACGTGAGAGTCTACAGCTCCTAAAAGCATCTCAAACTACTGCGTGCTTATATATGAATATTACACATACATATGCACAGTATTTATTGACCGAGATTAATTCATTTAGATGAAAATGTTCCTGTGCGGTCTTAAAGCTGTCAGCTCTGCGATACAGGAACGCTGCATTCATATTTATGCATTTGGAAGATGTTTTTTTTATTTGAAGCAACTTTCAAGCCATACATTTGATCAGTTCATGCATTCACTGGAAAACAAACCAATGACCTTGTCATTGCTAGAGCCATGTTCTTCTATTTGAGCTTTATAATGTCATATCCCACAATGCAATGCACTTGGCTTGAGCAGCCCAATCTCTTTCTGTAACTAAATATTTAATCAAACATTTATAATGTTACAACAGATTTCAAATGAATGCTGTTATATTAAGCTTTATAATAATCTGCGAATCCTGACAAATAAAATGCATCATGGTTTCCACAAAAATATTGTGCAGCACAATTGTTTTCAACATTGATTTTAATGATAAAGGTTTCTTGAGCAGTAAATCAGCATATTATTATGATTTCTGAAGATCATGTGACACTGAAGACTGCAGTAATGATGCTGAAAATACAGATTTGATCGCAGAAATAAATTTGAGTTTAACTGATTCACATAGAAAACGGTTATTTTAAGTTATAATATTTCACTGTTTTACTGTAATAAAATAAATGCAACCTTGGTGAACAGAAGATATTTTTTAATTTTATTTTATGTTATTACCAACCAAAAAGCAACATTTGAACAGTAGAGTATATATGTTATTTCAAAGGTCTGTGAATTTACCACACACACATATATATAGAGTATATACACAGAGAAACAAAACTAATATGCTAGTGTTTCCTGACTGAATTATTGATGCAGCTAATCAATACGTCTCCAGCCCTTAATACACCGATCGATTCCTCCATTATCTCCATCTTTATAAACTGTTTTGAATGTTGAGAAACAAGACGGCTAAACGGTGCATCTGCAAATATGTCTTTTTAAACTCCCTCTGGCATGAACGATGTGTTTTATGACTCGGTGATACCTGGAGAAGTCCAGCCAGACGCCCACTTCTCGCCCCACACCTTCAAACGCTCCAGATCTGTCAATCAAGGCCTGTCCTTCCTCAGGATCGACACGTTGTGACGCAAAGGGCTCGTTTAATTATTGATTCAACTATTTGGCACTCATGACTTTATTTATTTGGTGTGATCTCCAGTGCATTGCTTTCGAACAGATCACAGATCCATCCAGTCGTCTTTGCTTTTGTGTCGAGTCTCAGATATTAGAAAGGGTTTTCTCTTTAGCTGGACGTGCTTCATATGTGCTCTACTTTCTTCAGATGAGAACGCCTCCCAGTGAATCATCTCCTCAGCCTGTTATCTGTAAAGAGGGCTGATCTCTTGGCACAAATCGTGGAGTGAGCTGTCGGAGACGTGGCAGGGTTAAGGAGCGAGCGTCGCGTCGAGTCTCGAGATGAGTCTGTGTCGAGTCGGGAGGGAAAGGTGAAGTATCAGACAGGGAGCATTTCGGAAATACCCAACCTTACCTGTAAATGTCAAGGAGAAATTTGGTAGAAACAGTGTGGAAATTAAATGCAACTCTCTAGGTGTTTTTAGCATGCTCTCACGCAGTTGCTAAGGTGTT
Source organism: Gymnocypris eckloni scoliostomus (assembly GCA_027564155.1). Classification (NCBI taxonomy): domain Eukaryota; kingdom Metazoa; phylum Chordata; class Actinopteri; order Cypriniformes; family Cyprinidae; genus Gymnocypris; species Gymnocypris eckloni. The sequence goes on along the minus strand of CM050424.1, from coordinate 27,579,345 downwards.
CTGGCTGGTTGCTAGGTTCATGTGAAAATAAATCTAGATGTGGCCTGGGTCCTGAGATTTTTATTTCACCTGTTTTATCAGCCAGCAGATGGAAATCCTGCTCGAAGTAACAGGTCTCTACAGTAAACGCTGGGAATGCTACAAATCCACTTAACATTGCATGTTCTGTCATTTGAAGGATTGATGAACGGATTGATTAACTAATTGATTTTGTATTAGTGTATTTCCATATCATAGCAGACACTGGCCAAAAATAAAAAAGCCTTTATTTTCACTCAGAAAATGCTAAATTAAAATATCACATTGATTAAAGAGTAACACATTGAACTAAATATAAGAGACTGAAATAGTATTTTATTGTAAAAAGTACTGATGAACCAAAAATGTGATACTAATTGACTGATTAAGTGATTGTTTGATTTTACTGTCATAAAAAAGTATTTTATTGTCATAAGCATTCTCCAATGCTCTTTGATTTATTTTCATATTTTACAAATTGATAAACCAATTAATAGTATTTTTATGTACTGCCATAAAAAACACATGCATAAAGAAATGAATTGAATAAATAAATAAATAATTAATTAAATGCAAGTTTTAGAAGATGCTGTAAATTATACAAGTCATCGGCAGAATAAATAAAATGCTAATAACACATTTAATTAAATATGTCATTGTATTTTATTAGAAAGCATACTCCAATAACCCTTGATTGATTAGCTGCTTTGACAACAAATTGATTGATTGAATAATTGATTAACTGATTGATTGTATTTGTGTTTATTTCCATATGATATGATTCATAAATACTTACAAAGCAACTGCAAGTAACACATTGAATTGGACATGAAAGACTAAAATATTATTGTCTTGCAATGCTACAAAAAAGATCTGTTTTTTGAGAAATGTGAGAAACCATAAGTTAAGCATATTACACCAGCGAGATGTGATTTCACCAGTGCTTTGGGAAATCCGATTCTTGTATTCACACTTGTTTGCAAACTTTCTAACAAATATTGATGGCTGCAGCGCTAATTATAATGTCCAAGCTCTGTGTTTCTCTTCTTAAAGATGAAATGCAAAGACAAACACACCTGTTGTCCCATCGGCGCAGTAAATCTGAGCTGGAGTCTGAGCGATGGTACAAACACCAGCGGCAGTCAAACATTCCCAGGGAGACTTCCACAGAGAAAGCCTTTAGAAACAGCGCAGTATAGCTTTTCAATCGTGATCCCTGTCAAACAACTGCATCCTTGCATGAAGGCAAAAGAATGTGCGAGGCTCTCAGAAGAAGCCCGTATAACGTGATATACGCTCGCCATGTTTCCTCGCAGGCCCTGTCAGCACGCTTAAGTGTACTCGCTTCCTTTAAAGAGGCGATGCAGAATTTGTTTGCCTGGGCGTTTTTCGCCGGTCAGAGACAGAGCTGTCAGGTAACTCATGAAAAAGTCATCGGGCTGGCTCCTCGCGTCTTTCACTGTCAGTCGGCATCACGTCAAGGGAGCGAGAGCGGCCCGGGCCTGGTACAGGTACGCAGATCTGACCATATGTTTCACCTATTTCTGACAGTAAAAATGGCATTTACATGGCCACCGTGTACTGTTTACACTCCTGCGTCCTGTGTCGCGTGCTTTTAGCCCCATAGATAATACATGAGCTTGTTGGTTTTAAGGGACGCCATATGCATGAGAGCATTAAATGAAGAGCTAAACTGACAGCTCCATCTGCCAAATACGCTCTTCGTCAAGAAGCGGCCTCCACGCTCCTCCTCCTGCATCTCTGTCTCTCCAGAGGACACCGTGCTGTCGTCAGTGCTAATACTAAATATTAATCATTTGTTGACCTCAAAGTGTTTGGGAAGTCGCCGAGGGCCGGCTGAATGCCAGGCGGCTCTGAATGGCATATGCAGATGTCAGGTGAGCGCTGATTTCCCACTCTCCGCTCTCTTTGTTTCTGTTTAGCCGCCTCTCTGAAAACAGACAAGTTGCAGCAGAGTTCGTCATGAATATTGCATCGCGGGCACACGTCAACACAAACACATTTGCACGCATGCGCGGCCGTCCCGAAGGGTGGCAACAAAACAAGCCCAGCACTTCTGTCAGGCTTTTGTGTCAAATGAGCATTACATGCTTCCCATCCGACTCAGAGGAATCCTGAAGACGTGTACGCTCACCTCTGTGCAATCCGCTCGTGTTGTAAATAAATTGCATAATGTTTTCTGGATGTTTTCGTGATTTAGCAAGAGCGTTTCAAACTTTAATGGCTGCCGTATCTCTGGTCGTGTTCGGATCCCGCTGTAACACAACACTCACAATCACATGCTCTGACTCCCAGTGCACTAAAAACACACAAACCACAACAGCATGCCACTGAGTTTTTAGGAGTAGAGACCTGTTCAAATATATATATACAGTGTGCCTCCTTTTGATGTCTAAAGAACTAAATAGTGAAACTGAATATATCATAACCCTTAAAGACACAAATAATTATAATAAAAAAACTAAGAAAGCATAAATAATATCTAAAACTGAATTATAAAATGTAAATAAATGGACAATTATTTATTTATTTATATATTTATTTATTTTATCTGCAGAAGTATTACGCTTATTTTCAATTAAAGGTTTGCAATATCACATCATGATAATATTATTTTGATTAATTATACAATTGTTCATATTACTCACACTGCGCTGGTTAACATGCTCTCATATCATTTATATATTTGCATATTTATTCTGGTGCTGGGTGTTATTCCATATTAGGGATATTGTAGTTAACTAAAACTGAAAGTAAATTTAAAACCATGGAACAAAAAATTTAAAGGAGAATAAATAAAAAAACACGATAATATAAAAATAAAACTGCCTCAAAATATTAATACAAACTATAATAGTGTCTCAGTGATACTTGCATACACGTTATTCTAAATCAAGGGAATTCAACTAAATGAGCAAGAACAGAAGACTACATAGAACATGAGTTGTGTTGTATTAGACGACTGTTAATGTACAAATATAATGAAATCTATTTACATTCAATTATAAATTCCATTTAAAATATTTGAAATGTTACTGCTCTCTCTCTCTCTCTCTCTCTCTCTCTCTCTCTCTCTTTCTCTCTCTCTCTCTCTCTGTCTCTCTCTCTCTCTCTCTCTCTCTCTCTCTCTCTCTCTCTCTCTCTCTCTTTCTCCGTCTCTCTCTCTCTCTCTCTCTCTCTCTCTCTCTCTCTCTCTCTCTCTCTCTCTCTCTCTCTCTCCCTGTCTCTCTCTCTCTCTCCGTCTCTCTCTCTCTCTCTCTCTCTCTCTCTCTCTCATCTCTCTCTCTCTCATCTCTCTCTCTCTCTCTCTCTCTCTCTCTCTCTCTGTCTCTCTCTCTCTCTCGTCTCTCTCTCTCTCTCTCTCATCTCTCTCTCTCTCTCTCTCTCTCTCTCTCTCTCTTAATGAGTCCAACCCTTCATTTAAAGACCTGACTGCTGTGTCTGAGAGTGGAAGTGTATTTACGGCGTGTCTCGGGGACCTGTGGACGGCGCTGCAGTGTTTTATTGGATCTTAACTGATGGAGGATGGTTGGGATGGAGCTTGATGAGTGTCAGGGTGTACTGCTCTTCACTGGTGTCTTCCTTCAGTGCTGCGTGTGCGCTGAGAACAGAGCGGCTGCTGTTGGCTTTCTCTGACAGAGAAGTGTCGGAGGGAACTGACTCACTTTTTGGACTGTAAATGAACCAGTCTGTAATACAGATATTTTCCAGTTCAGTTTGTCCCAGCAAAGCAAACAGTGCTAAATGTTGCAACAGAACAAACGATATAGCTTCATTGTGTTTTCAACTCACTGATTGTCTAGTTTTATTTTGTTTAAAGAGTTATTTCACCCAAAAATGAAAATTATCATCATCATGTTGTTCAAAACCCTAATGTTTTGGAACAGAATATTTTTTATCAAATTAGAACTCACACATTAAAACTTTATTCACCCAAAACTCTGATGCTTCAGAAAGTTCATAATGAGAGCAAAACATATATCTGTTAAATCCGAGCCTTGTAAAGAGACACGATCTCTTTATACGACGAACAGATTCAATTTAAGCTTTTATTCACATCAAAACATTTCTAAGCGAATATTAACAAAAGTTCAACCATACTTACTTGATGTGCGAGATTGAACCTCATTGGTGGAGACTGATCAATGTTTATATGTCAATAAAAGCCTAAATTAAACCTGTTGTATATCATATAAATCAATTGTGTCTCCTCAGAAGACTTGAATTAAACTACTCCATTCATTTGAATGAACTAAAGATCTGCACATTTCTGATGGGTTTGGAGGATGAGTAAATCATGAAATTGTATTGTATTGAAGTCTTATTTAATTTTTTATGTGTTTGTTTGTTCATTTATTTATTTATTTGTTTATTTATTATTAATAATAATATTAAATAATAATACCGTGCATATGCATATGCATGTGTGTATATATATATATATACACCATTTTTTGGTTTTGTGAACTACCGCTTTAATGCTGTAACTCAAACATACATTCACATTGACGTTCTTATGGATAAACTCATGTAAGTGTAGAGTTAATCACATCATGTGATATGCAGTCAATATAGACAGCTACCTTAAAATGAGCTGTTTGACTGCATTACCTCGCTTAGCTAATTAAAATGTACTGGCAGCTAATTTGAAACTAACTTGCCAAGCTACGAGATCAGCAAGCATGAAGCGCAGGCAAGCTCCTGTATTAGCGAATGATTGATGAGCATGTTCTAAATATAAGAGCATGTACTTTAATCCCAAGCAGCCATTTACACCTAGCCAAACATTTCCATCAGGCACGTAAAATGACACCTCATCCTTGCAGCAGATTGCGTAATGTGGGACCAAATCTTTCCTGAGCTTTTGTTACCTCACTACTTTGAGTACGCAGGATTCTCCGTGCTAGTTGCTAAGCGTGGAGACCGGAGCATGCAGGCCCAAACGGACAGATGGATGGATGGACGGGAGGACAGTAAGCAGGAATATGGTGCATGTCGCTGCAGAACAGCTCAATTATCCCGCTGCCAGTCTCCCAGCCAATGTTTTGTGCTCCGCCATTGATTGGAGCGACTTTGAGCAAGCCAGCGATGCATTTGTGGGCATGCTGCCGAAACCAGCACAAAGGGGACGGGTGTCAGCTTTTAATTGTAACTGTCTTGCAGAATGGTGTTGTTTTAATATCCTGTATAGATTTTTATGTAATACACTTACTTGCAGGCAGCCCCGAGCGAGAATCAATTCGGCACCGGAATCTCCTTTTGTTAAAAGCCAATCTTGTTTTAATGATGCATGAAGAAATATTCAAGCATTGACATTTTCCTGCCAGGTTCCTTTAGAAAAAAATCAATTAAGATGATTCTGCTTTGACCCAGTTATCCATTTAATGCTTATTAGGACTGTAATATGATTTACTGTCAGCATTATATGTATTTTTTTGGATCTCATCGCATTAGCTTCTGCATGTTTCAAAGATCAGCATTGCATCAGATTCTGTTTACAAGCGTCTGTGTGTAAAATGGAGACGGTGTTGAATGAGGTATGAGACGGTTACACACACGGCCCCAGGGCATCACTATCCTCTCTGTCTCTGTCTTTCTTTTTCTTTCAATTTGACATTCTTCAAATGTGATGGGTCTTTCTTTCATTTTAATTATGTATATATAAAGTAATAATAGTTATACAAAAATTATATATATATGTATGTGTATATGTATAAACATATAAACAATTACAAATGATTAAAAAGCAGAACTTGATATTATAAACATTTCTGCACAGAAACTCATCACATTCTCTGTCCACCTGCAGTTTGGTTGAACCAGTCATGATTATTCAGCACAAGCACATCTCTTATCTCTGTGCATGAGGTTAAATCTTATGTAGCACTCAGAACTATTTGTTTGTTAACATGGAGACATTACCTGAATTCTATTAGAGACCTTTGACGTGTAGATTTCTTATTGATTATGGCAGCAGTAATGCATTAAATGATGATCAAATGCTTGAGACAACCACGCAAATACCCAGACATAGTAGTAGTGTAAGTACGTGCATTTTCAGCCCTTTAAAAAGCAGATTCTGGCGTCTGGATTTCAGAGGTTCGATCTGAATATGCCAGATCGTGTTAGTGCTGCTCAAACTCAGAGCCAAACCACAAGAAAGGCACGATGCATTCAGCACAGAATTTGTAGGAACTCTTACACGATTAGCTTAATTATTTTAGGGATTTAGATGTTATAACACTGTGGACAGCAGGTCATAAAAGCCTTAATTAAGCCTGAATCCGAAATGAAGGCCTCACAGAGGTCTTAAATCATAGCAGAAAGTCTTAAATACATACCATTAAATGTTACATGCACTGCTAAAATAATACTTTCTCAGTATTTTTGTTTTGTTTTCCAGCAATCCAGTAATACAAATATTAAATATCATTAAATCAAGATGCAAACTGAAGATATGAAGTCTGGTTTTCTGAGAAATGTAACATAATTCAATTGGTTTATGCATGCTTAAAATAAGAGCAATATCTGTCAATGGAGTATTAAAATCCATTTTTCTTTTGAATTAAGTTGATTCTTTTTCTGAGCCCATTGAATAGTGGTTTGCGTTTCAATCATAAACACTTAATTTCAATCACTTCTCATAAAACAGAATTATATTATGTTGCTTCTCAAGTAAATGCATCTTGAACTAAGTCTCTTTATAAATTTGCACTGTAAAACAGATAAAACATATTGAGGGCAAACATCATTTTTACAGCACGATCAGAAGGTACAGTAAAATGAATTTGATATTTTAGTATATTCAGAGCTATTCAAGCCATAAGCTATATTTTTTATTAAAAAGTAATGGGAATCTGTTGTGTTTTCAAACTTTGACTTGTTGCACATAACATACATTTACATTTAGAGACCACGTTGATGTTGCATTGGATGTATCACTTGTTATTGTAATGACATTCTTAATAATAATTTCAATGCCTCATATTGAGTTCTTCAATGTTGACTTATGTCTTCAGATGAACTTGATATAATTCCTGGAAGGGATGTTATGAGACAGACGTCACATTAGATATCATCCAGTGATAAGATTCCCGATTGCCAACGAAGCAGAAACAAGCTCTGAGGAAACGATTGATGCAGTCGCTGAAATTCTCTGACACGAAGAAGAGCAAAAGAGGGAAAAATGACAAAATTAGTCATCCCAAAGCATCACTCGAACAAAGTCCTCTGTCCCAGGGGCTTGAGGATCACTGCTGTCTTTATAATGGGAAATGTTAAACCTGTTTTACGCTGTTTAATGCCTTTTCTTTCTTAAGTCCTATGACAGTCTTTGTTTTACTCCTAATTATCTCGTCTGAATGTGAACAGTCAGCTAAGATGATATAAAGCTCTCTCTCTCTCTTTCTCACCGTCTCACGACTCTTTCTGCTGGCACAGCCTGAACCCATAGACGCTCACTGGTATTTGATGCTGACAGTATTGTCTTTACAGATTGGGTGACTCAGACAGCCAGAACGGAAAATATCGTGGAAACGGGAGACATTCAGACTGAGATCTCAGCTTTCCTCAAGTACGCTTCCTTCTCCTAACACATGCACGTACTTTTGCCAAATTCTACCAAAATACCATCACATCTTCGGGGTTTCATTCAAAATCAGCGTAGAGTGTTTTTAACATTGATCGGTGGAGGTGTTTATGAAACCGATCTCATCTCTTTGACACACAATCCAAGCTTTGCGTCATCTGCACAAAAGGAGACAGTGTCTCCAGCAAGGCAGAAGTCTGTCATTTGTGCTCGCTTTGAAATCACTGACAGAATGCCACCCGAGGGTCAGGACGCCCACCGAAAGAAGGATGCTCCACCTGGGGGGCAATATGCCCAGAGATACTCCAGATCGCCTTTCAGCAAGGTCAGAGGTCAACTGCTACAGAACCTGACACCACTTTAGCCCTCTGAAATGTTGAGTAACATATTGAGTGAGATGATAGCTCATCTGGGAGCCTTAGAGGTTGACTTTAATAAGATGAATATGATTTAAGAAATGTTTACTGTCTAGTATGCAAACATGGTGAATTGCCTATATTCTTCAAAATAAAGCTTTTAAAGAAGGTTCCATTTTTTTATCAAATTTTAGAACCTTTATGTTTTAGAACCTTTATGTTTTAGAACCTTTATGTCTTTATGAAGTGTGAAGTGCATTTCCCAATAATTTAAATAAACTTCAGGTTGCATGGATATTAAAGGTGTTTCATGGAACCATCAAAAGCAATTAAGAACCTTTAATTGTAAGAGACAGTGTTTTTAAGAATCTTAACACAAAGCCTTGTCCAAAAAGAAAGATCCACACTCTTGGTAGTGTGCTACCTTTGCAGAATAGGTATTGCAACAAGCTAAGAGTGGGGGATACATTAATAATAAAGAATAAATACATCCAAAGATGGCAAGATAAGTTTTGATAATACACGTGTTACTTAAAAAGGTACTGTGTTATCAAAAAATAGAGCATTGCATTGTAAAAGCAGCAACATGCTAACATCCAACTATTGCTATTTTTATTGTCACATTTGCACAATGGAATTACAGTCTGCGTGAAGTGTGAGGCTCGGTTTTGGTGTAGAAAGGCAGTAGAAAGCAAAGCTAATGCATATACTACAGGGAAAGAATATACAAAAACAGGAGTCGCTGTGTTTCAAAATAAAACATTAACGGCAAGGCATTGATTGGGTGCGTTCATGCTGATCCTTTCAAAGATGAGTGAAATCTATTAATGAGATTATGATCTATTAATGAGGCGTAAACAGAAAACGTGGAGAAAGGAAGAATTTCACTTTGTTAAAATAGCATCTACGCCCACACAAATAAATTGGCCAGTGTCTCTGTCTCTGTCTATCTAAGCAGCAGCTATTTTAGATAGTGAATCTCGAGTTGTGAACATGATTTGCTACTTGCTTTTATTAGTCAGAAGTACTGAGGAGGGACTTTCTCATTCTAGAACGTGTTTGATTGGACGAAATGAGCGAGATGAGTCATCCTTATTTTGCAGAATAAGGAGAGATTGTAAAATTAAAGTGCATAATATCTCTATTACAATATGCATTTCGTCAACTGTTCGGAGTAGAACAATATGTTGTTTTAATGCTTTGGTAATAAGAAATATACATTTGCTATGCCATTAAAGCCATATAAATTGAACCGAATACACAAGCACATGGCGAACAAACCACACAATTACATTCTGAATTAAACACAAAGTAATGAACAAAGCCCAGTTTGTGGCTTTGAAGTAACGATAGTGTTTCTGCAACGAGGACGTTCTCATCCAACCCTTTTCAAGAATCCGCTATCAAACCGGCGCATAAAAGTCTCCCATGTATCTGCGAGAATCCGAGAGTGTTGAAAATCTAATGAAATAAAGGAACAGACCCGGGAAACAAAAGACAGAGGACTAATCGATTAGCACATTAAGGCGCTCTCAGAAATACCCGCCGACAAACGGCTGGAAGCTCCACAGGCTCTCAGAACGCCGTGCATCATAATTCACAACAAAATTATCATGCACATTTCATAGCGAAGATGACTGAAACAGAACGACGCATGTCGTTTGTGTCGTACGTCTTTATAATTACACCATAAAGCCATATCTGGACCCCCCCTCTCATACTACATATTCATGAAAAACAGAGTTGTAATTTGATAAAGGGAGGCTTGTGTTGTGGCGTCAGCGTGGTGGAGGGGGTATTAGAGTGGGCATCTGTGTTCTCACAGCATTAATCTCCTAAAGCAGATTTCTGCCGCTATGATGTGCGGCAAGGAGATAAGTCTTAAACAGTCTAAAGCTAAGCAAACCCGACAACTCTATTATGCCTTCATAATTGCTTAATTAAACTTTTGTCACTAATCATTATGGGGGCAATAGAGCTGTTATACAGGCCTCTGTTGAGCAAAAAAATCAATAAACCGGTGGAGTTAATTTCAGCGTGTTTTTCCCCCTCGTTTTCTCTTTTCTCCCTTTAGTGTTTTTTTTTTTGCTCTGCAAATGAAATTCATTGCTGGTGGTTAGTGATGTGTGGGGCTGCACTGAGGCTGATATGAGCTGCCATCACCATTTGAATTGAGGGTATTCAGTAGCACATGAATATGAACAAATGGCAAACATAAATCTCCTGCATGAAGTACACCTTCCATCCTTTTATTACAGAACAATTGACCCATCTAAATGAATTCTAATGCCAGGAAAGCATTTAGATTTAAATTACACCGCCTTTCCGCCGACCTGAAAGATGACGGCATAAAAGATTAATATGCTTAATTATTTCCTTATTCCTCTTTTCGACATTTGCGGCGGGTTATTGTGGAGCGTAAATAAGATGACTGTTTTGTCAACGAATGACTGCGAGACCGCGTGGCCCGGCCTCAGATCAGCGAAATGCATCTGCCCGACATTATCTTTATTATTTTTATTAGTGGCTTTTCAAAAGGCAATTTCAAAAGGGACATTTATATGATATCTTCTTTCGCCTCCGTGACCCAGGAAGCACATCAGATGGAGGCGGAGGGAGGGAGGAAAGCACAACATTTCCCCAGATGAAATAGATGGAGCACCGCGGACCGTTCGGAGGAGCGAGCGGTTCAGCCACTTACTCAAAGAACAAATTAATCTGTTTAATGCTGTTTAATTAGCCAGGCTTTGAGATTAACGCTCCACTTTTGAGATATTACCAAACGTGGCCAACTGGCAGGCGTGCAAAGGCACCGATAGAAGCATTTTAGATTTTAAAGGCACTTTATACTTGGCTTCGGATCAGTATTAACTGAAAAATATCCAAGACGCGAGGCCAACGTGGGCTTCCCTCATCAGATCTCTGTCAGGGTCGGCCATTTTTGACGAGAGCTTTGTCAAGCGACATGACATTTCTGTTTGAACATGCATTTCCTTAAAACAGTGGAATCTTTGCATTCACCACTCATTCTCTTCTAGGAATACACATTCGGTATCTTAATGAATGCCCAATAATAATTATGTTGTGTGATTAATTGTTATTGTACTCTAAACTCTCCTGTTTGTATTCTGGAGAGGATTTTTTTTTTGCCCAAATGCTAGTTAATGTTATTGCATTCAGCAAAAAGGTACTAACTTGACTCAGACAGGGTATATATATATATATATATATATATATATATATATATATATATATATATATGTATATATATATATTTTTGTATTATTATTATTATTATTTTTGGAGGAGGTTACCCATCTTGTTACACTTGTGATGTTTCCTACTAGCCTGACTATGTCAGATTTCGTACTTCCGCTCAATTTCATTTGGCTTCTGTACCTGGTCTGATATAGCAAACCAGCTCTCAGATTATCTCCGGCTCCGCACCAGCCGTCCAACCAGCGAACAGAGAGCCGTGACGTAGACGCTAAGCGCCGAGTTTAAGATTGTAGTGTAGGTTAGGGAAGTCTAAAACGACACACGGGATGATATTCGCTCTGTTTTGGAGAATATTCTGAAGCCGGAACAAGAAGAGTGTTTGCTTCACGTTTTGAATGGAGGTGATGTTGTGGCCCTACTCTTGACAGGTTTTGGGAAAAGTTTAATTTATCAACCTTTATCGATCGTCAGCTAGAAACAGGTCAGTGTTTCCATTCTTTTCCAGTCCTTGAATATTTCCATGTCATGCTGTAATCTTGCACTTAAGTTGCAGCATTTCCGACAGACTCAAATGAACGAACAGCTGTGTTTAACAGAAATAATCCTAACTTTGAAAGTTGGCTGCAAATATTTTCTTGTTTGTTTCTATTGTCAAATATTAGTTTAGATGCACTAATTGTGCCGTGGATGCGTAGATTTACTTCACATAATCTGCAAAATTCGTTCACAGCCATCTTCACTCCGGTATTTCGCTCGATAGTTTTGTTTTCGCCGCATAATTGTGTCTAGAGCGGAAGCTCGAGGCGGTTGAGCTGGCGCATAACATACGTCATAACCAAACGTTATGTGATTGGCTTACGGGTACACCAGTGATTTTAAACTTCAGAGATCACCCCCCCCTGAGCAAGTAAACTTTTTTCAATTATGCCCTTCCAGACTCTCTCTACAAAACAAAGCGAAGTAGCAGACTATGGTATTACCAGGCTAGTTTCCTACATGACATTGCTTATAAATTTGTCATTATGCCCAAATATGCAATTAGTATTACCAAAATATTTGATTCAGTCTTATTTTCAACTTGTATTTATTTCCAGAGCTGATTGATTGTACGCCTTATTGATCTCAGCTTTTACACTGCAGTTTTTTTAGTGCACATTGCCAAAATTATTCACAAATAATGTTTTATTTTGTTTCTAACTCAAAAAATGTAAGTGCATGAGCTCATATCAATGAGGCCTACAGCCAATCAATTCCAAAAATAAATACAAAACCTGTGCATACTGAAAGAAAAGATTTCATGATGATAAAGCATAATGAGAAGCAATTTTTAAAAGGCCACTCATTTCTGAGCAGGTTTTCAGCAAATAACAAGGTTTAAACATTAAGGTTCCATTCAGAACTACTATGCATGCATGCTTCTAATAGTTGATTAAAAGTGTCTTCAGGAATTCATCGCTCCCTGTAGGGTGCTAGTTAGTGACCTCCTTTGGGAGATTATTGAGTCCTGAACAATTCATCATTTCAGTGCTTTCCAACTTCAATTAGAGACCAAAGGGAATTGAAACTCTTCCAACTCTCCACCGCTGTGGTGTGGTTGAGCCGTGCTTTCGGCTTTGAAGTGCGGTCAGTTTTCTGACATGTTAAATTAAGTTTCCTTGAGCTTCATTAAAAATCAAAACTAAAATGATCTGAGGCCTGGTAAACTTTTTGAATAAAATGGAGGCCATGGTTTTGATTTTTGGGCATGAGATGCATCACATAATGACCATTCCAAGGTTTGTTTACTTCATCACTTTATATGACAATACATCTAATCGACACAATCTCAAGTTGGGATAAAACTTGAAGAGAAATTTTGAAGAAGACCCTCTCGGGAAGACTTTCCATATAAGCTATAAGCTATTGATAATACCAACTCCATCAAGTGCATGGTAAATATTGTTTTAATACAAATGCTAATTATTGCTTTTATAAAAATAAAAAAAACAGGAGTCATTTTTGAACAGTTTTATAATACAGTCAATTTGTAGCGTGGCCAATGACATTCATTAGGAACGTAAAAACAGCAGTCAGAACGTCTTAAGACATCAGGAGTTCATTTAAAACTATTGTTTCTAATGACTCTCAATAGCAAAGCAATTACAAATCTGACATCAGCAAGAGACTAATGAGAAAGCATAATTACGCTGTAATACGTAACAAAGTTCTTCAGGATTCCTCAAAAAAACAAGTTGAGCTCTTTAATACACAAACTTCTTCAGTAATTACTGATCTGTTTTAACACATTTAGCAGGAGTGTGTTGAGTTAATGAATTGCTTGGAAAGCATCTGAAGACAGACTTAATTGCAAAGCTGACAGTTCTCGCAGCATCATTATACCGCAGTCCCAGTTGAATAGCATTCTGCAGCTAGATAAACAATTTTCATGGCAGCTTCTATGCTGCTACTTTCTGGCCAGCCATTGATACCACTGTTTATTCTTTCAGATACATGGAGCGTGGCAAGCATGGAAATGCAGCATTACGGAAGGAATCCTTTATTTTCATCTCATTAATAAAACCTGAGTGGAATGCAAAATAGCAATTTGGGATTGTATAAAGCACAACACTAATCCAAAACCTGAAGTCCAAATATGACAAGAACAAACAGAGAAAGATTCAATACTCAAATATTCAAGAGCTTGTAGATTAAGATTGTTAATGAAGGTGAAGTGTGTGTTTTCTTTCTTGTGGTTATGGCTTCCAAAAACACGGCCAGGAGCGAATTACCCCAAAATACTTTCTTCTCGTTAAATGTCAATTCACAATAGTGCATTTCGCTACCTAAGGGTGACTGTGCAGTCATTTTTAATATTTTAATCTATAACCAGTCAACCAATTTTATTTGATTTTTTAAGACTGTGAACAAGAATATAGTTTGTTCAATGTTAAATGCATAAATTAAGATAATACGAATTGTGATGGTCTCTTTTGAACATTCTGTTGACTCTGAGTAACGCTGCACCTGCATTACATGTGTAGAGTATTAGACAGTCTGCTTAATATCTGATAACTCTTTATTGTGAGGGTCTCCCATCAAGTACATGTCAACTTATTCTAACCCTACCGTTCTACTAACACTCCAATGAGAGCTAGTATATATATGTACTGTATGTAGGTGCAATGTTAATTATGGTCAACAAAATGTGTTAAAGGGACCAATAACAAGAAAGACAGATTTATTTAATTTAAATTATTTTATGGATACAAGTTTTAATAGATAATGTTGATTTTATTTTTTATTATGTATTGATTTATTTTATTGAATTTTTATTATTTTTTTGCTTCCACATTTGTTGTTAGGTATGTAAGATGTACCATATTTGTGTTTTATTATATATATTCATTTAATATAAAAATATAGAAAATGTCCGTTCAAAAATATCATATCGTTTTGTGGTGTGAAACGAGAATAAAACAAACACATTAGTGTAAACAATAAATAAAAACATTGCATCATGTTATTATAATTCTTATAATAGTCGTATGCTATTCCAACATTTGAATAAATATGGCAAAATCAACGACATTAAAACATAAGTAGTTCATGCATGTGATTACATCACAATGTTGATGTGACTCACAAGAAGCAGATGCTATATAGACTTGGACTCTGTATACAAAAGTGAATTTGAGAGTGTATAACCACACATTTCTCTCAGTTCATAAGTGATCATACCCCTTCAGAACACTGTTACATCACCTTTATGTCATATTAGCATATTATTGAAACCGATGGACTGAAATATTCTTCAAATATCTTTTGTGTTTTGCAGAAAATCAGAAATCACACAAGTTCAGAACGATATGTTGGTGAGTCAGTGATGACAATTTCAATTTGTTCTCTTTAACTTATGAGTGATCAAACAATTAAAACATAAAGCTTAAATATGTGTCTTCATAAAAAGCACAATATATAAAAAGGAGGAACATGTATATGCTCCGCTTCAGCTGCAGACTGCAGTAATTTACCAGACTGTATCTGTACAATGAGACCAGAAGCACATACATATGTGTGCTTCAAGAGTCAAGAGAGCAAAAGGCGGAGAGGGAACACCTGGCCCACAATGCCCTTCTGCAGCTCTGAGCACTTCCTGTGTAGGTCGGCTTCTTTCATGTGTCTGCTATGCATGTTTAGCAAGCTGCCAACATTTCCTACCTCAGCCACTGATGAACTCTGAACCCTGACTGCTACAATGAGGTCAGAGGTCATGCTCGATGCCCTTAACACCACATGACCTCAACATTTCAGAAAACACTGACTTCAGACTGCTGTTTTGATATTTATTTTTATAATAAACTGATTACGAGATTATCTGAATATATAAAATATTAGGTTTGAAAAAAATCTGACTGCAAATCAAAATACTGCCACAATGCTTCAGGTATTATGGGATGGCATACTGGTGCATGTACATTTTACAGCTTATACCCATCTATTTCATGAAGTGTTTTAATATTAATGCCAAACTCAGTTTTTTAACTAAATATGCATTGATAAACATAACAATTCAGGCAGTAAAACATGAAGCCACACCATGAAGCGCACGTTATCATCAAGTTGGACTTAAATTAATATTATTTTATTTTTTCCCACTGTGTAATAATAATAATAATAATAATAAATTGTAATTCCTCACAATTGAGACTTTTCTTCTCAGAGTTGCAAATTCAGAATTGTGCAGTAGTTTAGTTTTAAGTCTTAAAAAAGGAACTGTGAGATGAACATTTTCTTTTTCTCTTCTTTCCTTTTTCTTCCTTGGAGGAAATAACTCAGAATAATGCAATAAACATTAACTATATAACAGAAGATATAACACAAATCAAATCATCCTAATGCACATTACTGATAACAAAAGAATCGTAGAATATAATCATAAAATGCAGGAACTTCTGGGAATGTCCCTTTACAGTTTTTCACTATATATTATATGGTAATTTATATTTTATGTTTAAACTTGCAAACAAAAACAATTGACATTTTTGCTAAATTAAAATAAATAATGAAAGAAAGAAAGAAAGAAAGAAAGAAAGAAAGAAAGAAAGAAAGAAAGAAATAATGAAAGAAAGAAAGAATAATAATAATAAAACTATGTGACATTTTGTTCACTGTATATGGTAAGGTACATTACAATTAACCAATTCACAGATTTTTACAATAGCAGCTTTAGTCCATTTCTTATTTTTTTTAATCAAAATTATTTAAAAAAAATAAAGGTTGAAACATGATTTTATAGCCTACTTCTGCAGTTTAAAGCCTATTGAAGTATTATATATTCAGACAGAGATCCTTAATAATGGCAGAATTTTTTTTTTTACATTTCTCTGAATGCAGTTAAAACCAAGGTATTACCATTTCCCCTGCCATTGCTTTACCAAGGAAAATCACTGCAGCATATGAAGCCATGGGTCAAGCTGATGTACGCTAGAAGCGCTTGTTCTCCTCCCATGTCCCTCAATCGACCTCCTCACAGATCGGGCTCGGTGTGAACATGCATCGGGCTGCTTCATCTCCGGCAGTGTCGCATTCCACGACAGCACGGCTCTCCGGCCTCAGCCAGCGAGCAAATGGAGAGATAAAGCGGGTCAGCGGATCAACCGTACCACTAAGATGATTGTTCTGCCAGCCTTCTGTTGGAGCTGATGCGGCTGGAGCGCGAGGCCCGGGCCAAAGCTGCTTTGCTAGAGGCGGCTCTATCTCCAAACACCTCTATTGTCTCTGGGCTCGTCCCCCACTAGCCCTGCGCCTGCCTGGGACGAGGGAAGCCTGATGGCGGATGGAGAAGCCAGCCAAACCCGCAGCCAGTCTACGATTGTTCAGGCCTGGTCTTTGGCAGCGGCACCTCCGCTGCAACATTTCGACACAGCAGTGAGGATTCATCTGTGTTAAAGAGGACGTGTTTGGGGGCATCTCTCCTGGCTCCTCATACAGGAGCTGACAGGGGATTTGCGGTTGTTGACGAAAAACTGTTTCGCTTGATTTTTGGTGCACTGATAAACTTGTGTATTTTCCTTTTATAATGCATGAAAAACTACTGCAAACTAAGTACTAAAATTAAACTAAGTGCTGCGTCAGGCTTGTCTAAATGCACTTGCTTATCATTGCTCTTTTGTTGATTCTGATTGCTTCCATTGTCCTCATTTGTAAGTCGCTTTGGATAAAAGCATCTACTAAATGCAACAATATTTGTTGTACATTTACATATTTAGCAGACGCTTTTATCCAAAGCGACTTACACCAAAGTGCATTCAGGTTATACATTTGTATTGTCAGTATGTGTGTTCCCTGGGAATCGAACCCACAACCTTTTCGCTGCTAACGCAATGCTCTAACCACTGAGCCACAGGAACATTTAAGCACCTGGAAGATACTTGTATCCACTTACAGTCGTACCTGGTATCATAACGAAAATGTACCTCTGGGAACCTTTTTGAAAGACGCAAAATATGTACGAATAAGAAAATATCACTGCAGTTTCCAACAGAAAAGAACAATAGAGGCGGTAAAACAGCAAGCACTTGTTATGATTATAGCTCCATATGTTTCGCTTTCTTGAAGTAACAAGCTTGCTCGGTAGCTCAGACGGCATGGAGTTGGAATTAGGATCCAATCCTTAGGTACGAATCCCGTCAAAAACATGACTCACGATGAAAGAGCTGAAAGATGAGAGATAAAAAACAAGCTAAAACGGCATGCTTGTGATGGCGTTTTTCGTCACATTCGCTTTTGTTCATACTATCGGTAGGTTTAGATGTAGTGCAGATGGTACGTTATTTTAAATAGTCACAGAGCATTAGTGTTATAGCGCCACTCGATGGACATTTCAAGTCAGAACTGCGGAGACACGTACAAAAGCAATGTCACTTAAAACATACCATATGTACGTTCATCTGTTCCGGGGAAAAACGAACACTCTTTTAGCATCACTCAGTGGACATTTCACATCAACCATGTCACGAAACGTACATGACGGTACGTATTTCACATCATGCAAAGAAGTTCCCAGAGGTGCGTTTTCGTCATGAGACCAGGGCTGCGTTTCCCAAAAGCATCGTAAGGCGTCGACTTGCGGATCGTATCCCACAACATTGTAACTTAAAGTACTTACAAATCTTCATAGATCTACAAGTGCTCAGGACTGTTCGTAAATCACTACGTGGATCTTAAAACAGAATTATGAGGTCAGTTAACATCTTCAAATGTATCATATACACATAAATGTATCGTGTTGGGCTAAAGTTTTTAATTCATGGCAAGAAACCTTGCACAAGGCGGAAATAAAAAAACTGTCCCAATCAGCCTTAATTCACCCTACTGGACATGGAAATAACGTATTTACAGATTGTATATAATATAATAGACCTATATATTATTATAAATAGTAGATTGATAGTTATAAATATTAAATTATGTATCTGAGCTGTCTGGAACTCAGCATTAGGTTAACATTTCAATAAACGAGCGTGTACTACAAATACCAGACTACAAATAAATTGACATTTCAGCACTTGACAAACGGTAGTAGTAATTAAAGCAGGGCTACGTGCGATTGTGTTAAGTACATTTTTGGGAAATGCACGTGAAACAATAACAAACATTTGTAAAATGACTCGTAGAGAACGCTCTTAAGCGCTAAGATCAATTGTTATCGAGAAACGCAGCCCAGGTTTGTTTGACCTCTACATAAATGAATTGCCATGATCTTGATATCTGAGAACCGTCTTCTTAGCACAGGGTTTTGCAACCTTAGGCACATTCAGGGGTATTTGTGTAGCACTTTTTTGGTTTTTACCATTTCGCACATTGTTTCAAAGCAGCTTTACAGAAAATGCTAGTTTCATAGTAACAATTAGGCAGTGTTGGGGGTAATGCATTACAAGTAACGTGAGTTATGTAATAATATTACTTTTTTCAAGTAACTAGTAAAGTAACGCATTACTTTTTAATTTACAAGAAAATATCAGAGTTACTTTTTCAAAAAAGTAACGCCAGTTACTTATTTCCCATTTATTGATGACAGTGCGCCGTGTGAACATGATCTTACTGTAGATCTAGACTAAATGTGAATTAATTCATCCCACTCGCAAAAAACTGATTCAATATTCATCAAAATGAATTAAAACTCAGAATATGACATAATTAAATATGTTAAACAACACAAATGTATCTAATCTCATTTTATTAACCGATGTGTTTGCTGCTGACCTTTGATAATACAGTTCAACGTAATCAAACATAACTTTACATTAACAATTGTGCTTGATTGTTGTTTTATTGCTGAAGAGTTGAACTTCTCCTGTGTTCTTCTGTACAGACGTGATTTACTCGTCCTTCAGTCTGAGGTTTATTCATTACACTTTTTGGTGTGAAAGGGATTTTATATTTGCTATAAATATAACTTCTTGTATTAAAAACAAACAATCAAGCCCTGCTCATATTAAAAAGTAACGCGAAAGTAATGTAACGCATTACTTTCTATAAAAAGTAACTAAGTAACGTAATTAGTTACATTTTTTAGGGAGTAACGCAATATTGTAACGCATATATATATATATTTAGATATTTTATTTTTTTAAAGGATTGGTTCACCCAAAAATGAACATTAGCCATTGTTTTACTCACCCTCAAGGCATCCTAGGTATATATGACTTTCTTCTTTCAGATCACTCGGAGTTATATTAAAAATGTTCTTTGCTCTTCCAAGCTTTATAATGGTAATGGGCGGGTGTTCTTGTTCAACAGTCCAAAAGTAGCCAAATAAAGTGCACGTATCCATACTAAACCGTGCCTCACATGGCTCTGGGGGGGGGTGAATAAAGGCCTCTTGTAGCAAAATAATGCATTTTTTTGTGAGAAAAATATCCATATTTAAAACTTTATAAACACTTTTCTTCTCACTTCTGCTGATTGTCATACATGCAAGCCATTCCGGCGGATGACGTCGGACAACGTCTCGTTAAAATGTGCACAGAGGTACAAATTTT
Organism: Gymnocypris eckloni scoliostomus; assembly: GCA_027564155.1. Lineage (NCBI taxonomy): Eukaryota > Metazoa > Chordata > Actinopteri > Cypriniformes > Cyprinidae > Gymnocypris > Gymnocypris eckloni. The sequence continues at coordinate 27,559,120 of CM050424.1, read as the reverse complement.
TATGAAACCAGGTTGAAAATACATGATCAAATTAATAATAAAACGAATATATAATAAAATATATAATATCATACCAAAATATTTACATCCATGTTTAATTTATACTGTTGTATTTTGGAGGGTATTACTTGACAAAAACTGAAATGCAATTAAAATTAATTTAAATTTTAAATTTTATTAGATAAAAAGAAAATGATAAAGTGTTATTATTTAATTTCATTAGACACAATTTCTGATGACAAATATGTCAAATAAAAACAAACCAACAAGTAAATAAATAAAAATGGAAAACAGACTTTATGGACGAATTAAATGGCTTTTGTGTATGGGTCGTTAAATTAAAGTGTAGCTATTCTGTGGAGTTTAATTGTGAACAAACAATTTATGACTACATTCATTCTCAAGGACAAACATGTAAAAAGCCCTTGCTTCCCCATTATGGTAAGTAAATATTGTGCTAAATATGGATATTGTACGATATGGAAGAAAACATGGTGATAATATCGTCCCAGCCCCGGTGGCGGGTCAGAATCCGGCGCGGTCTATTATTCGGCCAGCGTTATTCCACAGACCGCTTAGCGCTTAGATAAACCCATCCCTCCCCCTTTGTCAGGAAGCGATCATACGATTGCAGGCCCAGGGTAGTTAACCCTTTCAAACAGCTGAACACACCCCGTCACCTCCCCCTCACTCCAGCACTCGTGGCGGCACAAAGAGGTTTTGATTGCCCAAATATTAGCCTGCCTGTGCTCGGAGAAGCCTCATTTAGGCTCTCTTCCTCATCTGCTCCCGCTCTCCCCAGTAATTAGGCCAGTCGTGGCAGTCACCTCATACAGGCTCCAGCCGGAGAGAGACACTTGACACGGCACACATCAGAGGGATTTGGAGGAGCCTCTCACAGCGGCCCAACGCTTCTTAATTAACCACTTAGGTATCGGTGCGCTCGCCTCCTTCCAAACGCCGGGCCGAGGGAGGGGGTTCTTCTAAACGCCAGGGGAAGCACACTATCAAAAGATCTTGTAAATGAAGGCTTGTGTAAATTATTTTTAATGATTCCCTCCTGGCACGTCATTATGTGCGCAGGAGCTTCAGAGATGCCTCATCCTTGGCGAGGTCAGCCGCACATCCGCTGTAACTAGCTGCAGCCTGTAAATGGCTTATTAATTAGTACTGTGGTTTTACATCGCTGTGAGCTCTGATGTATGGAGATGGAATTGTAATTGTGTGGGATTGGAAACGATAACCCATCTCTGGGCTACTTATGCAAATTGGCATATTATAAAATCATTACCTATCCAAACACCGTGGCACAATGTGCATTACAATGATGGATTTTATGATAATTGTGGTTTAATTTCTTCTGTCTGGATTTTGGAAAATAATTTGGCCGTTTTGAGTGCGATTAATTCTGTATTAGTCGGAACTCTGCGGAGGGTCTGTAATTAATTCGCTCGTGGAGGTTACGATGGTTTTAGGAAATGGGAGATGGACTTGTTGAGCATAGAGTACCATTCAGAATGGACAATGAGGCGTGAGCTCGACTTCTGCTGGTGCTGTGAAATAGCCTGCGGTTAAATGATCATGAGTTATGAGAGCACACACAGACCTCTGGTCAAACACAGCTGCTTTAGACTAAAAGTTATTCATGCAGCGGTTTTGGGGCATGCACGGTAATATGGATAAGATTCAGTTTTATTGTTCCTTTCAGATTTGGAGTGTCAATCTGATGATAGTGACCAAATTGTGTGATTGGGATTACTGGCCAATGGATAAAGAAGCAAATCTCTAAACTATGTCACTTCATTTTAATATAGAGAAAACAGCCAACAAAAATACTCAAGATGGAAAAAGTAACCAACCAAAACATTTTGATAATTAAAAAATCATTTAGATAAAAAATATATTACAAAGTCAATAAAAAATGTAAATAAATCCACATAAATACAAAATATGTTTTGTGTTACCTGCATGTCATGTGATCATTAGCCAACATCAAAGAACTGCTAGCAAGAGAATGAGCTCAGAAATGATTGAAATATGAACTTTAACATCTCAGGAGGACTTCAGATAAATATTTTACGCCAAAGTTCAAAAGGTTCAGCTGATAAAAAGGTTTGGGAATCCCTGACATATACTATTCATAATACAGCATTAGAAATAGTGGGGGAAAAGTCATTATTTACCCAACATCATATTGTTTTATGTCTGATGTTATTTTCTCTGTGGAAAAAAAATCATGCAGCATGATGCATTGCAGAATATCTGTAAATAATGAATACATAATGTAATCCTAAAAGTAGTCCATATAACTCAACAAGTCTTTTGAACCCATATAACAAAAGTTATTATTCACTGGCAAATCAGATAATTCATGCAGATCATTATGCGGCTCTCATATCAATTATGGCACAGGTTTGACCTCATGGTGTCTCAAGACACAGTAACCAATGAGGTTTGATGTTATTGACATATTGGATTTGGCCGCATAATGACTTCACAAATTCTTATTTTGAAGTGAATTAAAAGAATGAATGAATGAATGAATGAATGATGCACTTATATAGCACTTTATTGTCTATTGTTGTACACCCAAAGTGCTTAACAATCATGTGTGGGGGGGGGGTCTCTTCTCAACCACCACCAGTGTGCAGCATCTACTTGGATTACACAACGGCTACCAAAGTACAACGGCACCAGTGCACTCACCACACACCAGGTGGAGAGGAGAGAGAGTCATAGAGCCAATCAAGTGTATGCGCTCACCACACACCAGCTACAGGTGGAGAGGAGAGAGAGTCATAGAGCCAATCAAGTGTATGCGCTCACCACACACCAGCTACAGGTGGAGAGGAGAGAGAGACATAGAGACAATCAAGTGTATGCGCTCATCACACACACCAGCTACAGGTGGAGAGGAGAGAGAGTCATAGAGACAATCAAGTGTATGCGCTCACCACACACCAGCTACAGGTGGAGAGGAGAGAGAGACATAGAGACAATCAAGTGTATGCGCTCACCACACACCAGCTACAGGTGGAGAGGAGAGAGAGTCATAGAGCCAATCAAGTGTATGCGCTCACCACACACCAGCTACAGGTGGAGAGGAGAGAGAGACATAGAGCCAATCAAGCGTACGCGCTCACCACACACCAGCTACAGGTGGAGAGGAGAGAGAGTCATAGAGACAATCAGTGTACGCTCTCACCACACACCAGCTACAGGTGGAGAGGAGAGAGTCATAGAGCCAATCAAGCGTCGCTCACCACACACCAGCTACAGGTGGAGAGAGAGAGAGACATAGAGCCAATCAAGTGTATGCACTCACCAAACACCAGCTACAGGTGGAGAGGAGAGACACATAGAGCCAATCAAGTGTATGCACTCACCACACACCAGCTACAGGTGGAGAGGAGAGAGAGAGACATTGACAATCAAGTGTATGCACTAACCACACACCAGCTACAGGTGGAGAAGAGTAAGAGTCATAGAGCCAATCAAGTGTATCGCTCACCACACACCAGCTACAGGTGGAGGAGAGAGAGTCATAGAGACAATCAAGTGTATGCGCTCACCACACACACCAGCTACAGGTGGAGAGGAGAGAGTCATAGAGACAATCAAGTGTATGCGCTCACCACACACCAGCTACAGGTGGAGAGAGAGAGAGTCATAGAGACAATCAAGTGTATGCGCTCACCACACACCAGCTACAGGTGGAGAGGAGAGAGAGTCATAGAGCCAATCAAGTGTATGCTCTCACCACACACCAGCTACAGGTGGAGAGGAGAGAGAGAGACAGAGACAATCAAGTGTATGCACTAACCACACACCAGCTACAGGTGGAGAAGAGTAAGAGTCATAGAGCCAATCAAGTGTATGCGCTCACCACACACCAGCTACAGGTGGAGAGGAGAGAGAGTCATAGAGACAATCAAGTGGATGGGGATTATTGGGAGGCCATGATTGATAAGGGCCAGTGGGGGGAATTTGACCAGATCACCAGGGTTACACCCCTACTCTCGACGAGAAGTGCCATGGGATTTTTTTATGATCACAGAGTCAAAGAAATTCAACAAAAGGATAGTCCAACAAAAATATTAACTATTTTCTCAACTAAGCAACTAAGAAAAGAAAATATGTCAATATTTGTGACCCTCTCTGTGAAGACCCAACTAAAGTCATTTTTTTGTGATTTGCAAATCATACTTTATATGGAAAAGAACATTATGTGAAAATTTAACCTTAATATCTTTAATATTGACTGAGTATAGTCATGTCCAATTTTGAAATTATAGTGAAATTAAAGGTAGAAATCAAACTTTGATTAATGTTTTCTCATAATTAGGTTTTTAGACTTTAGCCTGGATTTCACAGAGAGGGTCACATATATTAATTTATTAATTATTACAAACATTAATTTTAAAAACAAGGTTCACTCAAGTCTTCTGAGGTAATATGGTATATCTTTCAGAAACACATGGATCATTTTATGTTTTGTTCATTTTCTGAAATCTTGACCATTATAAATCAGTGTCCTGTACCATGAAGCCGGTTTAGCTGGCTAGCCAGATACATTTCAGTTTAGTCTGCACCAATCCTGGGTTTTAGGTACCATGAAAGTGGTTTGGCTTTTAGCTGCGTTCATCGCCAAAGTAACTTACACACTGCACGGTTAACCTGCTCCAGGACAGCTTATGTTCTGAGTTAGAGATCTCAAAATCAAATTGAACCAATAAGATGTGAGCAAAGAGACATATGTCTGACACAAAAAAAGTCACTACCCCAGTTTCCCTTCTTACAAGTTAAAGGTCACTATGAAGTACCTTAAAACATTTCTGGCTTTAATGATAATTAACATTTACATATGATTTGTATTATTACTATATTACACACAAGCATTTTTGTTTAACAATTATCATAATGAATTTATTTTAAATGAGTAGGAATATATACAGATCATATGTAATATAAATAAGTGGCAGAATCAATAGATAACACTTTAAAAATGGCTACATGTGACCTTACATGTTTAAGTCTCTATCACTAAATAAATATTATCAACTATATAAAGTAACTTCACAAGTTTCACTCGTGACTGCACTGATAGAGCAAGATAATGTCCTTTATTTGTCCTCTTTCATGGACAAGTACTTCAGTGGAAATGTTTTAAATTCCTCATATTCTTTAACCTCTTAAACTTAAACAAACGAGTTGTGAATCTCTCGAGAAGTTAATATAACTTGCTCTGTGTTGTGATTGGCTGTTCGCTGCTGATGTCACACATTCATGTGCACGCGCTCTATTAACTCAGGATCAAGCCTGAGTTTACAGAGAAAGTTGATGATCAGCTTCATGGTACCAGAAGCTCCAAAGCCAGATTGGAGTGGTTTAGTTTAGTCAACTCAAAATGCATCCTATAACTCTGACTTTGTTCATCATGGTACAGGCCCCAGCTGTTGGATCAATACATCCATAGATATCGACAGACTCCATTAATGCATCTTTAGACTACAATATGTATTTTTGATTTTAAATAACTGTTGATTTGTTACAAAGAGGAGATCACATCTCAAATTTGACAGATCAAGCCTTTCACCACTAATTGACATCAAAATGTGTCATTAACTTGGAAAAGTTTGCACTCTGTTTCAGCAGCATTAATACAGATTGGTGTGGATGTAATTAGCTTCCAGCTCGCCGCTCAGACAAGTGCTTTGTAGTGCAAGTCTTCCGAGAGTCATTACCAACTTTATATTCATGTGGAGAACAAATGGAGCTGCTACCCGCAGTAACCTTGATGAATTTCACCCCAGGCTAGAAGAGGATCATGAAAAACTCTGGCGTTCGACAGGTTGAAAGACAAGACGTTCGGTCCGACACCTTTGAAACAATGCCGTCGTAGATCAAACGTGACGCAGCTCCTGTGCGAACCGCAGACAGTCCTGCCAGGCCACTTCATGGTGGGCATCCTCAGAAGAACGAAACCAACGCTTGATACACTACAGCAGCAGAAGAGCAGGACAGGGCTGTGTTTTTGTTCATGCCGAGGGCAATTTCTACAGTCAGTGCTCAGCCGCTCCTCCAAAGTTTACAGACATAATCACTAAACAACTGCACGACTTCTGTGTGTGCACTGTAAAAATCTGTCAAATTTACAGTAAAACACTGACAGCTTGCCGCGGTTGCCAGAATTTTACCGGATAAAAATATAGTAGCAACATTTGTAGGTTTTACCTTAAATTTACAGTTAAATACCGTTATTTCATTAATTTATATAATGTTATTATACCAAACTATTGAAGTATTAAATCTGTTTTGTTGCTTTGTAATACACTGATAAGCACCAAGAGCAGGTGTTGATGAGAAAGTCACATGATGAACCAAAGCCAATCACAAGATGCTTTTAAATATTAATATATATATACAGAAGGAGCACAGCGTCATTTATACAAACACTAAACACCATCACGGTGACACTCAATAAACTGAAATATGCAATAAACATTAATTAACAACATTAGATACATATTGTTTAAAAAATGTATGAGTCCATAATCCATCCCAGTTATGAGTCCATAATCCATAATAAAACTTCATCCATCTGCTGTTGTCTCTCACATCAAAATCCAGCCACATATTTGTTTGGAGCTGTCCTGTATTGTCTTGTAAACAGTGCTTGATATGTGCAGATTTCTCTCCTGATTCAGACCAGAACACTTTTTTAGATCATTTGGACTCTCATTCTGACGGCACCCATTCACTGCAGAGCATCCATTGCTGAGACAGTGATCGAATGTTACATTTCTCCAAATATGATGAAGAAACAAACTCATCTACATCTCGAATGAACTGAGGGTGAGCGCATTTTCATTTTTGTATAATCTATTCCTTCAATCACAAAGAAAGGGCAAGTGACACATTGAATTAGACATGACATTTTGAAGTAGAAAGACTGAAATAGTATTTTCTTGTAAAAATGTACTCCGATAATCTGTAATAGTTTATTGCTATATGTTAAAAGCAGGCGCTAATGACATTTTGCCTTCAGTGAATCAGGCACTAAAGCGGTGCAGAAACACATGCAAATAATCCGCGTGCAGCCTTTGCTTTACTGTCTGAAATGTAATGCAGTCAGCATCTGTTGATTTCTCAGTGATATACACTGATAACTCACGATCAATGTTTTATTTGCATGCTCTGACTGACCCTAATACATCATATCCCTGTCATAATTTTATGCGTTGCCTAAGTGCATTACAAGGCCTGGTCTAAGTAATTAAGCAGCTGCTCCTGTGCCCGGCTGAAGAGGTCATTGTGTGTTTTTTCTCGGGCTTGCTCTGCTCTCTGAAAATCACACTGTTGCTCACTCATAGCCAAGCATAACACAAACGTATGTCCCGAGAAGCCATCAGTTGCATTAAGCATGTCTGACTGTTTTAACAGGTTTCACCCCCACGAAGCAAACACACACATGTAGTGTTTCCATGTTTAATGGGGACTCTCCATAAGCGTAATAGTTTTATACTGTACAAACTGTGTTTTATATCACCTTACACCAACCTTACACCTAACCCTACCCCTTACTGGAAACTTTCTGAATTATGTATGATTTATAAGCTGGTTTCCTCATGCCATGGGGACCTAAAAAATGTCCTGGTATCACTATCCTTGTAGGGATATTTGGTCCCCATAACGTGATGAATACCAGGTACACACACTCTTACACCCTGGATCAGCACTTGCTCTTGTGGATGAGACGTTTCATAGTTCTGTATTGTATGCCCTGAAAGATTTGCATCTGAAGCAAACAGTTGGCAAATATAAGATGAATGTGTAGACAGCTGCTGGTCACAAATACCTGAGGATCAACAATAAACATGTTTATCTTGATTCCCGTTTTAATGACTTTCAGGCTGCGGGGCGATTCGTGCCAGAGTGACGGGAACAAAAGAAGAGCGCGAGCGATTGCGTATATTGTATTTATTAATGCTAATGATGTGTAAAATGAGGACATGCAATCATTTCTATCAGAAGTCGTAATGTTTTTGGGTTACATTTTATAGCCCACTTTCGACATTCTATTAACTATACAGTAAGTAACTTTGCAACTCCATGTCTACTAACTCTCAGTAGGTTAGGTTTAGGGTTAGTAGAATACGTTGACATATACTTGCAAAGTTCCTCATAGTCAGTATGTTGTGGACTCTTCAAAATAAAGTGTTAGAAGGTATTAATCAGATTAATACTTTAATGACTGCTAATTGACGTAGTTGCAAAACTGTTAGTAGAATGTCTAAAGTGTACTATCACACTAAAGTGAAACCTGTTTTTGTTTGTGTTGTGAGAAGGGCTACGATTCGAGAGCGAGTGAAATACTGTGGCGTGGAGGTTTAGCCTTCCGAGGACAGTTAGATGGAGACTTGCACACAGCCCCGTGCTGACGGACACACACCGCAGCCGCTGTTTTTTCAGGGGAAGCTCTGTTTATTCTACAGGTAACGATCCAAATCCGACAGACGCCGGGCCCTCAGGAGGTGAGGTGCTCACTCACTTTTGTCATTTCATCTCCTCTGTGAAATGCATTAGGTCAGACTAACTCTTCTGTGTTCGGCGCAGGTTTTGAGCGATGGTACTTCCCACCGGTTACGAAAGGAAATGTGGACACGTGGAGATTTGCATGCCTGCTCTAATGTCTCTGTCAGGAAATCTGATGAGACGGTTAACAGTGTGATTAGAGCTGTGTTGGCCATTTGCTTTCTTTTCGGTTTCTTAATTTTGCAGCATTAATATTATTTGGTGTAAGAAAGGAAATTATTTGGGGAATGCTGTCAAGAAACGGTGGAAAGCCAGATTCAAAATACAAGTTCAATATATAATTATTCATTAAAGCAGTCATTCCTTCATGTATTCGTTCATTCATTAATTCATGCATTAATTCATGCATTCATTAATTCGTTCATGCATTAATTAATCCATGATTCATTCATTAATTTATTAATTCATCCATGATTCATTCATTCATGTATTCATTCATTCATTCATTTGTTCATGCATTCATTCATTACTGCATTAATTAATTTGTTAATGCGTTCATTCATGCATTGATTAATTAATTATTCATTGACTGTTCATTCAGTCAGTCATGCATTCATTAATTCATGCATTAATTAATTTGTTCATGCATTAATTCATCCATGATTCATTCATTCATTCATCCATGACTAATTAATTCATTCATTCCTTCATTCATTCTTGCATTCATCCATGATTCATGCATTAATTAATAAATTAATTAATTAATTAATTAATTAATTAATTAATTCATTCATTCATTCATTCATTCATTCATTCATTCATTCATTCATTCAATCATTCATTCATTCATTCATTCATTCATTCAATCATTCAATCATTCATTCATTCATTCATTCATCCATGACTAATTAATTCATTCATTCCTTCATTCATTCTTGCATTCATCCATGATTCATGCATTAATTAATTAATTAATTAGTTAATTAATTAATTAATTAATTCATTCATTCATTCATTCATTCATTCAATCATTCATTCATTCAATCATTCATTCATTCATTCATTCAATCATTCAATCATTCATTCAGTCATGCATTCATTCATGCATTCGTTCATGCTTTCGTTCATGCATTCATTCATTAATTCATGCATTCATTAATTAATGCATTCATTAATTCATTCAATCATTCATTCATGAATTTTCTTTGTTCGTTTGTTTGTTTATGATTGCAACAATGGAGAAAATAAATGCAAGCCAAATTTGAACTCACATCACTCACATAAGCACCATTGCTCAATATGTCAGCACACTTTTTTACCTTTTGTTTCTTGATTCTTACAGCACAGAAAGAAAAATGCATTGTTTGGATTATCAGGAAATTTTATCTTTTTTTTCTCTCTCTCTCTTTTTGCCACTTGATTATGAGTTATAGCAAAGGGAGGGAATGTTGTAAGCCGAAATTGAACTTACATGAGCAACACAACTAATTAATTAATTAACAACTCAATATGTCAAAGCACACATTTTACACTCATTTGCAGTCCATTTTCTTTCCATTTTAGTTTTTTGGCCTTTTGTTTCTTGATCATGAGAAAGTAAACTGC